>PNEQ01060047.1:0-49820 GCA_003012365.1 Medauroidea extradentata | reverse complement strand
TTATTTTTCTAAAAACGGTTTTTAATTTTTTACTCGAAAGTAAAGCATACTACCTCATAATGTTATATATATAAACGTCAGCTGATAAAATATCTACTAGGCAAAAAATCTCATCGAAATTTGATGAGTAGTTCAGATTTTATTGACGATTGAGTGTTCCAGTCACCCGCTCGACATCCTACCTTTCCATACCCCTTAATTACTAAACATTAAATTTCGGCTCCTGGGCCAAGATTGGAACCACTGACCCCTTGCTTTTAAAGTAGGTATGCTAACCACTGGACTATTGCGAATATTTAAAAGAGGTGTAGTAGTGAGAGTCCGTTGTAAGATAATGAACTTTGTTATGGAAATGCAGATGTTTGTGAATTTATTAACAACTGTAACGATATCAATTTACTTGTAGTTGTACATAATATCGTAATAGTTGTTTTAGGTAGCATATGAAACAGTGTTACTTTTTAAAGCGCTTGTTAATTTACAAAGTTCAGTTTAAATCTCAAGTTCGATCATTATTGATGGCACAGAAAATATTTCGTGAATTAAGATTGCTAAGGAAAATTTCAATGCAATATCAGCTTAGTATAGGGGACAGGATGCTTGCAGCTTATCACATGACCAGTCTTGCTATGTAGGGCCTAAGTGTAATTAAAGTCAAATACACCTTAGTCGCAAGCTTGGTTCAGGTTTGTAACAAGAGTTCTAAGCAAGCTTTCTATGGCAAGTTAAATTAAAGTGAAATATAAACTTGCTGCAAGCTTGATTCAGGCTTGCAGCAAGTCTCGTGAGTAACCTTGCTATGGCAAGCCAAAATCAAGTGAAATGTAAGCTGGCAAGCAGGCTTGCAGCAAGTCTGCTGCAAGGTGCCTAGTTGACACTTTTTGATAGTTTTGCAAGCTTACATGCTAAACATCATTTAAGATTAACTTGTAAACAATCAAGCTTAACACAAGCTTGTAAGAAGTTTAACTGCAAGCATTTTTCTTAAATACACTTGCCGAAAGCTTGTCAAGCTAAATAATACCTACGTCAGCATAAAAGCTTAAGTCAAATGCAAGGCTTGCAGTAAGCCTACCGAAGCAAGTTTATAACTGCAAGTCAAATGCAAGGCTTTCAGTAAGCCAACATGTTGTATGGGTAACTGGCTTCAAAAACAAATTAAAAATACTTTTTCAGAAACATTGCTTTTGTAGCTTAAGTGAGATAGAGGAACACATGAAGTTCAGTACTTCTAAAAATGTTTAAATGTTTGTGAAAAATTCTAGTGTGCTTATGGATAAGAGATACAGGACAAGCCAACTTCTGAGTTGTTTTTTTTTTTTTTTTATATGTTCTTGCTATAACTTAGTTGTGTATTATATATTGTATCCAATTATTTGCATCATAGTGATTATTATTCTCAATAAATGTATAGTTCTTCATAGTCTTAGCTGCAAAAGATATATTTCAAATGTTCTTGTACATTACTTTATAAGTTGACTTACATGTTCTTGCATCTGTTACATGGTAATTAAATATTTCTTCGTAGGCTATATGATATCTTGTTTAGATACAGTTGTGTCTAATGTTCAATATGGTGTATATGTGATTTGATGATTTTATTATCAGACGAGCCCAAGGCGAGGTCATTAGTGGAGGGAGGGGGTGAGCTATGGGATCGTGTTTCACTATTCGGAAAGGATTTCCATTGTTTATTATGCTCTCGCTGACGGTTGTGTCTATTTTACGAATTTTTCTGAGTTAATTAATCGAGACTGAAAACTAAACGATTGGATATTATTGTTTTGTTACATACCAACGTTGCTTACATAGAGTAAGTCGTCGTATAAACCATACTTTATCATTAGCAATATTCTTTTTACTTTTATTAAATATTTAATTTCGATTTATTAGCGGTCCCCCGACGTGACGACGCTCATCATCAAAATATTAACAGGTATTTTTAATGACGTTAAAATGCCAAGAGAAAAATTTTATGTATTTATTTTATTTTTTAGAGTAATATATGTCGGAGGTTACTTAAAAATTTTTTTTTACTTTTTTTAATTCTTTTTAAATTATTCGCAGATACGAAATATTATTAAAGATTTTGGTAGTGCAACAACGCACGTTTTGAGTTTCAATATGAATTTATTTATTATTTGTCCTTCACTTGTTTTCTTTAATAGTTTTTGCACTACCAAAATCTTTAATAATATTTAGTGTCCATAAATTACAAGGAACCACTGTAGACAAGGTTATCGTTTATTTGGGAAGAAGTACTTTTACAAAAGGCCAAGCTTAAGTGGCCTTAAGTCGTGTAAAAAGTTTGCAGGGTTTTGCAATTTGTGAACTTAAGCAAAGACAGTTATTTAATAATCCTCATCACAAATCTGCTTTAGCTGAACTGCAAAGATGACGAAACGTATTACCGTAACTATTAATTGTGTAGGATTCACCGTTTACAATGAAAACGACAACAATGAGTATGTAGCTGCATTCAGTGTATAGTTGCTAAGCAATACTTCCTGGAATAAATAGTTAAAACTAGAAAAGAGCTCACTATCTTTAAACGGCTGAACATTTTTCCTTGAATCATAGCTAAGAACCATTTCGAGCATGTCAGCTTTCGAACAAAAAAACATCAAATTAGGTCCATTCGTTTAGGAGCTACGATGCCACAGACAGACACACAGATACTCAGATACTCACACACACACGTCAAACTTATAACACCCCTCTTTTTGCGTCTGGGGTTAGAAAGAAAACACGGATGGACTTACTGACTGAATGACTGACATATCAAACTGCAACCCAAACTGCTGGGCCTAGAAATGTGGAATATTTTGTATTATCCCTTTTGGGTCGTACGCGAGCACTAAGTAAGGATTTTCCGAAATTCGTCCTATAAGGGGACGAAAAGGGGTGAAATATGTTTATAAGATTCGTCTAAATAGCTCGAACCTGACGGCCTATCGTAGTGACATTTACTTCAATAGGTCAATCATAAAAAACCGTATTAGCCAGTTTTAAGTTTTTTTTTCGTAATTCAACCATTAAGGAGGGGGGGGGGGGGTGAAGACCTGAAATATGTTTTCGGTTAATTATAATATCTATTGAACCCTTCGGGATACAGAGTTGGCTTTTTACTTCAAAATGATGCCGATGTGAATACCCAAAAAGTGGTTTTTCAGTTTTTCGAAATTAGACTCCCAATGAGTAAATAGAGGCTAAATATGTTTTTTTTTATTACCCAATGGGCTATCGTAATAATGTTTACTTCAATTATATAAGTGTAAAAATATACAACATAGGACTTCAAGACGTTCCGAAAGCATTTAATTAAGGCGGTGAATAGATGTGAAATGTGTTTACAATCTTCCATAACTATCATCACAGTCGAGATATCACAGTTGTGTTTGCTTCATAATAATTTTTACATAATGACAGAAAATATATTTCAGAATATTTTCCGAATTTCACATCTTTGTATATATATATATATATATATATATATATATATATATATATATATATATATATATATATATATATATATATATATATATATATATATATATATATATATATATATATATATATATACATATGTAACATAATTTTTAGATATTAACACGATATTAAGACGACTCTTGCTTAATATTAATGCTTACTTAAATACTTTAAATGTATTGATTTTTCGAAATTTTTACACCTATGGAGGTGAAAATTTACGGGATGAATAGTGTTTTCAATTAATCGTCTATATAGGGTTTTTAAATCAACTGGATATCGTCACGATTTCCACATAAATGAGACGCCCATACAATTTAGAAATTCGAATCCTACAGGGGTGAAAACACATGGAATGTGTTTTACAAAAATCCACTAGTGCTATCGAACCCGTCAAGTTATAGAGTTGTTTTAAGTTTTATGGTGATGAATACGCAAATGCCCGTAAATGGATTCCAATAATTTTCAAAATCCGAACTGTTAGGGCTGTGTAGGAATGAAAAAAAAATATATATATATAAATATAAATATATATATACATATATATATACATATATATATATATATATATATATATATATATATATATATATATATTGAATCGTCGGTCACGTTTTGACTCAATTGGAAGAGCCCACGATTTTTCGCGAAAAGGATTCTGCAACAGTTTGTTTCAATACCTTATGTACACATTTGAAGCTGTGTTTCATGGTTATTGGCAGAATGTAGAATTGCACAGACGTGGCTCATTTGACTGTGCAACAGGAACAAGGTTACTGCGAAACCACACGTCTGTGATTTGCTGGTAGAACCCTAGACACTGAGTTTTAAAAACAGCCAATCACTGACCATGAAGCACGGCTGCATATGTGCACAAGACATTTAAACGAATTGTTGCAGAATTCTTTTCGCGAAAAATCGTGGGTTCTATCAATCGGTTATCGATGTGATTTTCACCTCAATTAAATACTTATAGTAACTTTTAACCTGTAATGGTAAGATTTTGCGAAATTCGATCACTGAAAAGGTGAATAGGAATAAGATTTGTTTTCATTTACCCAAATATATAAACCTAACCTATTGAGATATTGAGATGCGTTTTGCTTCATAATGATGCTTACGTAAATACGGAAAATAATTATCTCAGTTATTATACTGAGAAATAACTACCAAATACCCTAGGGGGAGGGTGTTTACTTAGTATTAATAAACCTTTCAAAGCAGACTATCCGTAAAAGCAAATATAGCCGTAGAGAATTATCTTATAGGGAAGTTAATATTCTGCATTGCATTTATATCGTTGCCTATGGGTACATATATAACCTCTATGTGCCCAGTAACGGAATATTTAATTTTTTTAATGAACTTTTGAAGGTACGTATATTGAAGGTACAATCATCAATGGTCGTACTCGAGATAAATGAGTCATCATACCATGTATACTACTTATACCATCTGAATACTCTCTTATATTCGTATATTTTTCCATGACTATTAATTTGGTTCGGCACAGTAATTAAAAGTGGCAGGGATAGACTTAGGGTAGTTTTTAGCTATAACTACTCACCCGGTTGCAGAGTGACCTCTACCTGCAGCTTGGTTATCCTAACACATGTTGGCCGAGCTACTAATCTGGCGTAGATTGAATACATATACGCTACACAAGTTATACATTTACGCTACTACAAGTAATACATGCGGGCAATACCACGAACGGACTCCTAGTTTATAAAATATAAATTATAATTTGTTCGTCTTTTATGCGGTTGTATTCCACTCATCAGATCGCGATGAAATGTCTGCAATCAAATTGGATGGAGGAATGCAAAAAGGGATAGAGAGACAGAAAAGGATGCAAAAAAAATTATTTGTAAGTTGTGCATGCACCCGCGAAGGCTTCCGCCAAGTTTTTTGGTGGGAAGCAGGGGGGAAACGGAGTAGAGGGGCAGAACGAGGTACCCAAAAAATTTTTATTTTATGGAAAAAATAATGTTCGTGAGTTGTGTGTGCGCCCTTGAAGGTTTCTACCAAAACAAATGTTTTGTACTTTGGGTGGCAAAACGGAGGTACAGAGGCAGAATGGGGTAACAAGAAAATTTCGTGGGACAATTTTCCGTTTCAACATTTTTCTAAAACTCTCATTGATTATCTTTAACATAATTTTACTCCATTTTCAACTTTTCAAAACTTTTTGTTTCGGAAATATTAACACATTAAATGGAAAACCTCGCAAACGAAGTTGCGGGAACCAGCTAGTCTACAATAAAGAACTAAAATAAATATTACATTTTACCATCATTGCGTTCAGAAATAACTTCAGTTTTATTTTATATCCTTAAACCAGATTATAACTTGAAAAAGAGGGATAACTAGTCCATCAAAATAACGTAAAACTGTGAATATCATAAAGTGAGACTACTTTACACTACCCATTTAATTTTAATCCATGAAAAGCTCCTAGGCATCCTTCCCTCTGAAGTATTATTTATCATGAAAACTAAGCATAATGAATTCCTCAACAACATAAGAAGCTATAAACCATAATTTACGAAAAGTTATTATGGTGCAAAGTGACCCAAAATTTTGGTAAACTAATTCCTCATGAGGTAACGCAAAGAATAATGGGAAATTCACGTTCAGCTAAGAATTTTATACAACTAACATATTAGATCATGAGAGACGATGAGGAAGCGATCACTCCTATTGGAGGTGAGTGCTCAAATCACTCAGCCACTGCAGAGCTGAAAGT
This sequence comes from Medauroidea extradentata, assembly GCA_003012365.1. Classification (NCBI taxonomy): domain Eukaryota; kingdom Metazoa; phylum Arthropoda; class Insecta; order Phasmatodea; family Phasmatidae; genus Medauroidea; species Medauroidea extradentata. The sequence continues at coordinate 43,579 of PNEQ01060047.1, read as the reverse complement.
CACAATGTTACAAGAATATGCTTGAGAAAAATTACTAAATACAAAAAATTATAATCGTCTAGATATGGGTGTGTAAACTTACAACAAACACTAAACACCCTATCGAGGACCATGTTAAGACTTCACAGAAGTAACATAAACAGAGATAACTTGTCCAATAAACGTTGCTACAGTTCGATCACACTTTCATGTTCTGCTGAGCACCTCCAGGGTCAGACATTCGGAAAACAAATGATCATATTGAATGGTAGCTCACTAGCATGCATGCTGTACCGTGTGCCTTATCTTCGTTACGTGGTCATCCAGTGAATTGTACGGTGATCCAAATTCTTTTTAGATGAATTTTCATTAGTATTTCTCTGACATATTCAAAAATTTTCCAAAAAGAAAAATTTGAAATCATCGAATAAATAAACATAACTTTTATTTTATAACTTACTTAATTTACTACGTAAAATTTTGTTTCCGCGAAACTATGACTTGCATGTGCATATCCGAGATAATATATAATGTACGTCTCTGTTTTCCAAAAATGCTATAATATAGCATTTATTTCACTGTCAAACATCTGCTTGCATGTTGTGTAATAATAAATGGCGATCGTCTGAAGTGAATACGACAACAGTATATAATTGTTATGATGGAAATTGTTTTTGTACGCAAAGTGTTCCTTTGGCAGTTTTTAAAATTAAGTGAGTAGCATAAAAATGCATGGGTATATTTTATTTTAATCGTCACGTAATTAAATTAGAGGTCAAGAATATAATTACTACTCTCAACTTGTAATTCAACAACCAAATTAATATTAATCTTAAAATGTGTTCTGAAAAATACTTACATGATCGAAATGGCGTATTACTTATATATTTTAGTTGTTACAATAATTGCTTGCCCACAAAAATTTTAATTAAACTGTGAGTTAATACAGGAAAACGTGTGATTCGATAATAATTATAAACGTATCAATGCAGTGATAAATAACTAGGAATAAACTAATTAGCAATTTGACGTACACTAAACTTTATTTATGTATTATAACTTCCTATTCATAATCATTGTCTTGGAACGTGAGATAAATATGAAGTATGCCTCACTAGGAGAAAAATGATTTATGCTGATTTTCCTTCTATGAATAAATATGTATGCTTTAATTTATTCTAACGATGCATTTTAAAGCATATACAGTGCATTTAGCTGAATAATTAGAATCTGAAAATGTATCTGTTTTGAGCAAGGAAGATACATGTCTAACAAAAATTAAACATTTGTTATGCTTGGTTTTTATATGCATGTACCTGGTGTATATTTTTGTTTTACGAAATTTTAACAATTTATTATGTTTAAACAGCTATCATGGTTATATTTTCCATATTTCGTTTACTCGAAACGTTTGGTTTTTTGACGTCAGTATACAAATTTATTAATTTTTTCAAAGTGTCTTTCATTTGTTGTTAACATACAAAAATAAATAACGGGTTCGTTTAATTTAATTATAGTGTTACCAAACACTTCTTCCCAATTCCAAGCACATTTTAATTTACCGGTATGATAGTAATTTTGTATACGTATGGTTGGAAAGTGGTGTCAGCGGACATAGGCTATGGATGGAATGTCTTGTAAAAACGAAAAGAAATCTCACTGTCCCCAAACCTCGTCCCTTGACGGCTTGTGCCAGGCCAGGCCAAGGTACCTGCTATTCAAGGTTTACTGCTGACCCTTGTAATCCCTCCCAGACTTCCTGCTGTGAGCCCCCCTGCTTACCCCGCAGCAGCCAACACGTAGTTTTCCAGACAGCCGCGTAGCGCCATCTTCCAGTTAAATAAACGCTGATTGCATTTATAACGGCTTTCTGTATGTTTTTTAAAGCTTTACATATGGCGCACACATGTGTGTCATACCTCATTCGATTCTTACAACAATATCCTGTGACATATCACAAATGTGTTTTTATATCTATAACGAGACCGTCGTAGTTGGCATTTTTCGGGAACACTGAATCACAAGCAGATTCAGTGTTTTCCATACGTCCACATTTTAATTAATTATTAAGAAACTATGACATGTGCCGTGATGAAACTTTGGTAAAGCACAGAAAATGGTTGTTTTCATATGTAGCGCAAGTGTCAAGTTTCTATCTTTACAAGAAAGGCATCAAAAATTGACAGTTAGATCAATGTAATTATGAAACAAAATGTCAATTATTCGAGTTAATTACGGGCGGAAATACTTAAAATTTTGCAGATACAATATACATTATGGTATGAAAATGTTGTCAAAGTTTCATTACGAAATTCTGAAATAATATTTCCTCCAGTCGCGGATCTCGCTGAATAGTTCAAATCCACTCGCTAGGTGGCAGCTCTCCCTCTAAGCGTCTTGTCTTGTCTGGCCAGCTCAGAGAGTGAGAGCGTGAATGTGCGAGAGAGACAGAGTGAGTGCAAGTGCGGAAGAGGGGTGGTGAGGGCTAATGGTGCTAGTAATCAATGGAGAGATTAATGTGAACAAGGATGTGCCAACTATTCTGTGAGTAGGGGGAGGGGTGGGGCAGCAATGAGAATAAATTCTGGTATCTCCGAGTACTGTTTACAGTTAAATTATGGATGGCAGCTGTCCCCTTCACCCTTTTGTTAACACAGACCTGAATATGAAACTGAAAACCACCATTCTGTAACAATCCATCTACTGAGTCAAGCTGTAACAGCACTGAAGAATATTAAAATTGTTAAACATTAGTAACTACACTGTACAAGATGATTAAGTAACTTTTGTAAGAAAGGATACACTGTACATAGGGTTAATTTGAAATTTCTGGTTACCTTTCCATGTCTTTTACATTTCTAAAATTTAAATTACTTTACTTAGGAGACGTTAAAATCTTTTGTAAAATTAAAACTATGTAAATCTTACAAAATATTAAACACTTTTGTGTAAATAAATTAATTATTGAGAAAAACCGTCGCCAGTCATCACTGCATAGTACGTAATTTGTGTAGACGATTAAATGCTCGTTGCTTGAGGCATATATTAAATATTTTAATACACCGAATATGTTTTGTCCTTCTTCGCACCTTCACCAGTTCCTGCACCTCAATTTCCATGTACAGATCCCACTCTACGGCCGCATATTCCAGTATGAAAACCAAACAATTTTGCTGTGCTTGTAGTATTTTTAAAATGAGTAACATCAGTTAGCCAACATGAAAGACAACTAATGTTTCCGAATATAGGTTCTTACGAAGTAAATAAGAGAAAAAAAATTAATCAAAATCGGTTCATCCGTTTAGGAGCTATGATGTCACAGACAGACCCACAAATTCACAGATACACACCTATCTTTTTTATGTCGAGGGTTAAAAATACAGCATATCTTATTTTCTTATTTAATATCTGCAATTACTTTCAAATAGGCTTACAGATCTGTAACCCACAAAATACTTGGACATGAGCGATCATGTGGCCCTATGCAGGGTTCAGAAAGAGGTACGAAATATCAATTCATTGAAATATGAAAATTGTTTCTGCTTATGTACAAAGTAGGCTATTATAAATTACACAATTACTTTAAAATTTTCCAGCTAACATCACATTATGACAAAAACACAACCCTTTACTAATGTATAGTATTTGTCTCCTTTTAACACGTAGCCAAAAAACACATAAACAAAAATAAATACTGCAGCTGTGCGCCGAGGTTATCCTAATTTAGCCTTAGATGTGAGCACAAGCTACCGATTTAGGTTATGGTTTCACCTCTGTTATTTCCGAACATATGAACATGTAAAGAAAATGAATTTTGACAAAGTAAACCTATTTTAAGCAGTTTTGTGTACTGCAAAATCATTCTACGAAAATGCTTTGATTAATGACAGGAACACATTGTTTAATTATTTTGATGAGTGATGCAAATATTTCATTACGGTACTTTGCACAGCCTCCCATACCAGCATAAATTTTGCTTGAGTTTTCTTCTTTGTACTTGAATTTGAGTTTACGAGAGTGAATTCAGCTTGGTCGTAGGCCTATATAATTACTTTCAAAATAAACTCGACATTAGCGAGATTTTCTCACGAAGTAACTTTGCAGTGGTGGTACATACGGCTACAGGAAGAGTTTGGGAAATGAGGGGGTAGGATGAGCTTGCCATCAGGCAGGTGTCCAATTGCAATTGATAGGGTACATACTTCTAAAATACTATAATCTTCAAATGCAGCTAACATATTCATTGATTTCAAGTCACCTGTGATTTAACCCTATTTAATTACAGCTAATACAATTCCAGAAACAGAACTAATTGTAAACATTGGAAGATACCTACTGTATTATTTTGAATTAAAAGTGTACTGTTTTAAAATTAAACTTTTCTGCTTCTTACAGATGAATACAAAACAGAGGCACTAAGGAATGGCGAAAACTAGGGAAGGATTAAGACAGATGGGAAGACAGCTAGGAAAAAAAGATTAGGCAGGGAAAGATGGATTACCTAGCAAATAAACTATAGGAGGGCAAAGAAAAGAAAAATTGTCTGGGTATTAACAGCTAATATACTTTGCAAGATACATGCAAAACTCATTGTGGGGTGCTGAGTCCTCGTGAGAGAAGAAAACTTGCTGTAAGAAATGTTTTCGAACATCGTTGCTTTGATATAATGATAAATGAATAAATTAATGAACAAATATTAGCATGATGGTTCACATGATGCTGAAATGACAATAGTGCGACAGACACGGCGTGAAGGACGCGATACGACACTATAAAAGTTCTCGAAATTGTAAACACTAATTTGACTGGAATGCAGCAAATACTAAAAATATTATTATACTTAAATAGTTCCTTGCATCTACACACTAATCCTTGTATGTCAGCCATTAAAGTCTTGCATTTTATTTATTTTTCCGTTTATTTGTAATATTGTTGCATGCTGTGTTTCTGATGTGGTGGCTAGAAGCTGTGTCTAAACACATTATGGACTAGCCTATAATTCATAAGCCGGACTGCTACGTGATGGAAGTCATGCCGATCTACGTCATAGAGACCTGTTTCAACTGTGCCTTAACCCTACGAGACAGGCTTACAAGGCTCAAGTCATGTCCCAAGCATGATGTAATGTCTAATTTCAGACCCCTGTAATGCGGTGAATCCCGAACTGTTTTTCCGAGTATAAAAGCACCGAATCGACACATTTGGGGAGAGTTCGCTATTGGTCGTGCTAGAGGAAGGTGCTAGGCCTGTGGAGAGAGACTAGTGAAGACATCTTGGTGACATCAGAGTCTACTGTGAGGCGGCAGGCGGCTACCTTCGGAGCAGTGTTGGGCGAAACAAGAGGATTGCTGCGGCGGGCTGACGGGCGAAGAGGAGGTGCGCGACAGGAGTCGAACCGAAGACCTCAAAAGTGAAGATAGCGGTGCACTCGGGGTGCTGCGCAGCACATGGTGAGCCATCACCACTTCGGACTGTTAAGGTTGTACATTGTCACTATTTTAAAGATTGTTGATTGGATACATAACTGAATTTTTATTGTGATTTGTAGTCTTTGATTAATGGTAAATATTTTTGTGCTTTAATTGTCCAGGTTAATGAAAGTTTCTGTGGCACAGTAGTAATTGTGTGCATTATTAAGGGTGTTGTGAATGTTGTAGTTGATTGCTGCTTTGTGAGCTTTGCGCACAGCACAGAACTGCAAACTACAATTGAAGCAGCACACGAACTGAAACAGCGGGATGTGGTTGTTAAAACTAAAACTAGCTACACTGGTAAATAGTACATGTGTGTGTTGGTATCACAGATTCTGAATTGTTTTATTGTTACCGCCTTTCGTAAATATTTTTTTTTATTTTATAACACAAAATCGAGTGAACTTATTTTTAGAAGTTGCAGTAACTGTTATAAACCCTGAAAATAAATTAATTTCGAACAAATCAATTTACTAACTTCGGCGCGAATTTTTACAAACGTTAGTCAAATCAGTTTCCATTTTCATCAGTGTTTATGTTCTTTTGAAACCGGTGGTATCCATGTTCTGATTGGCTACGCACGGCGCACAGCACACAGGATGATAGGATATTGCCCAACTTTCTGTGCGGAGATCCTGTGCTATTTTGCCGTGCGTGTGCTATTTGTAATTGTAGCGCATCCCATAAAAAACCCTGGATTGAACTTTCTGTGCATGTGCTATATTCTGTGCTAAATCAATTGTAGCGGAGCCTACACGTCTGCTTGAATAGGTTATGATTTGCTTATAATAACAAACAAATAATTCTTGTAAAATAAACAAATGCAATTTTCAACCAACTCATCAGTTTCATTAACAATTGAAAACGAACAACGCATAATAAAATTGGTGTACTTTCTATTCGAATTTACAGTCGCTTCCATAATTTTTTCGTGCTGATGTCAGAATAAACTCGGCACTGACTGGCTGTCATCTTTTGTTTTTCGTGTCGCGTCCCGTCGCCATCTTGTGATTCCGGCATATGAATCTGATATGAAATTAAATCTTGCGACATGTAAATACTGCTTGTAGAAAGTAAAGGAAGGTGGCACAGGTGCAAGTGTTAAATGGAACAGATGGACAGGGCCAATTAGTTTCAAGGAAAAGAGAGAACTACTGCAGACTCAGTACATGTCAACATTTAAGGCGCAGGACTGTTTGAATGGTGAAGCTAGAGGAGACCAGGAGCCTCTTAGGTAGTTAACAATTAAGAAGCGAAGCATGAGACAGTGATGGTACTGAAGGGTTAAACAGTAATAAAGCAGAAGGGCCAGATGGTATAGGGAATGGCAATCTTCAAGTTTGGTGGAAAATAGTTGGTTAAATATCAATATGTAATATCTAACAGGTCATCAAAGGATTACATGTTACCACAAGAACGAAACGAAGAAGAGGGGAGGACAAAGAGAAGCCTTGCAGCTGCAGACCTGTGAGTGGCATGCTGAATATAAAAAAAATAATGAGGCAGGTGGTCCAGTGTATAGTTACAAAGTTATGACGGAGAGGAACTAATTGCAGAAATATTTATATGGATTTAGAAAAGGTTACACATGTGAGACACGGCTGGCTGGATTGTTAAGACTTCGTACACGCAGTTTATGATGGGAGATAGGTGGTTGACTGCTTGATTGACTTTGAGATGAACAATTAATAAGGTGCCAGGTGGTAAGCACAAGTTGTAGGATGATACTGATTAACTTAAAGATATTGTTACAAGTTTAGCAAAAACATTATGTGTGGGCAATTTCTAGAGCTCTTTGGGATAGAGGTCTTAAAATTATAAATAAAATAGTTTAATTAAGTTACTGGTTAACTAGCTCACAAAACTTACAAAAAAAACACAAAACAGCAATCAACTGTAACTTTCACAACACTCTTAATTATGCACACGATTACTATTGTGCCACATAATGTTAATTAACTTTGACAATTAAAGCATGAGAATATTTACCCTTAATTAGTTAAAGACTATAAATCACAATAAAAATTCAGTCATATATCCAATCAACAATCTCTCAAATAGTGACAGTGTACAACCTTAATAGTCCGCAGTGGTGATGAATCGCCGTGTGCTGCGTAGCACCCCGAGTGCACCGCTGTCTTCACTCTTGAGGTCTTCGGTTCGACTCCCGTCGTGCACCTCCTATTCGCTCGTCAGCCCGCCGCAGCAGTCCTCTTGTATCGCCAACACTGCTCCGAAGGTAGCCGCCTCCCTCATCACAGTAGACTCTGACGTCACCAAGATGTCTTCACCTGTCTCTCGTCACAAGCATAACACCTTCCTATAGCACGACCAATAGCGAACTCCCTCAAATCGGTTGATTCAGGGCTTATATACTCGGCAAATCAGTGGGGGAATCACAGCGTTTCATGGGTATAAAAATAGACATTACATCATGCTTCGGACGTGACCTGAGTCTGGAAGGCCGATTTCATAGTGTAAAAGCGCAGTTGGAACAGGTCTATGATGTAGTTTCGACGGAACTCCCATCACGTAGCCGCCCGGCTTGTGAATCATGGGCCAGTCCACACGGTGTTGCGACACAGCTTCCAACCACCCGGCCCTACACATAGCATGTAACAACATGATTGTGAGTTGAAAAGAACAAAAATAAAATTAATGTTAGAAAGACAAAAATTGTGAAGTTTACAAAACGAGCTGAGAATACAGAACATACAAAGACAGGAAGGGTACGAGACAGATGAAACGTCAGAATACAAGTACTTAGGGATACTGTTACAGAGTGACTCAGGGTGCAGTAAGCAGGTAGAGAGAGTTGCTTCTAAAGGAAATAGAGCACTGAAGGGAGTTAGTAGTGCAGTGAAGGAAAAGACGTACTGTATATTACAATGATACTGGAGGTGTGGGAGCTGGAGAAGACACAAAGACAGGCAGTGAGTTGGGTGAAGGATACACACAGGGAACTTTCCATAAGACTAAAAAAATCGATTAACAATAATTATGTTAAATACATAATAAGCTAAAAATAATTCGAAAAATCAGCCAACATGGAGTAGACGATTTTAAACAAAACTGCCAAACAGATTTCTGATATCTACTCTCGTTTAAGCATGACATTGGGTGAAGTGAATAAAAACGAGCAAAGTCTTGTACTTGCGAGATAGCAAGTAAAGACTTCCGACTAGGTGAATAAACGCTAGTATTTGCTTGTGCTTCAAGTAAATACTTTGAGCGAAGTAAACACTTAGTAAACACACTAAAACGGGTTGAATATAAGTGGTAGTAAATACTTGTACTCTAGTAAAGGTTCGTTTGTTCGCGAGGTTAGTCAGACCCATGCTTACAGTGTTTACTTGATGGTGAAATGGCCGGTTTCAAGCAGCTGCGAGCATTGAAAGAAGTACAGTAACAGATTAAATATTAACCCTAACAGTTGCAAACAATTACTGAGGTTTGAAGATGAGAACATAGATTTTCTTGCGAACTATTTCCTTGAAGATAGATATGAATATCGTGGAGGTGCTCTATCTCCTAGGATGAAGATGGAAATATTTCTTAGATATATCAGTGATCCTGGATTTCAAAGTGGTGTGGCAGTAGACATAGGAGTTGATCGTACCACTGTTTGTAAAACATTTTCATATGTTATGGACAGGATAGTTGATAAAGCTGAAGAATGGATTAAATTTCCATCAACTCGAGAAGAAGCGGAATGGAGTTCACGATTGAACATCCCCATGGTTATAGGAGCGTTGGACCGTACGCATGTTGAAATTAAAAAGCCAAGTTTTTTCGATGACGAATATATAAATAGGAAAGGAAGAGCTGCTATCAATGTTCAGGCCACATGTGATGTACATGAGAAGATAACAAGTATTGACGCCCAGTGGCCAGGAAACGTCCACGATGGAAGGATTTGGCGTAATAGTCATGTACAGCAAGGTCTACGCTTGTACAACGATGATGCGTGTCTTTTGGGAGATAGTTGATATGGAATAACTCCCTGGCTTCTTACACCTTTCCCGGACTTCACAATGCTCAGGAACGTTTATACAACCATACCCACGCTCAAGAAAGAGTAATAATTGAAAGGGTGTTTGGACAACTAAAGCAACTATTTCCAATTCTTGCAAATAAGGTACGAGTTTCGTTGGAGAAAGTGCCTAAGATCATTGTAAGCTGTGCCGTTCTACACAATATTTCCAAGCACTTCAATGATGGCTGGGAATTTCAGTATCCAGACATTGAAGAAGGAAATGGAAATGATCACAATGATGAAGGGCTCGACATGGAAAATGAAAGAGAACATATAATTCGGGCACGTGACTATGAGGAAGTCTTCACTACCTCTTTCCTCGCCGCGAGTACATACGTCTAGTAAACTGTTAGTAAACACTTTTTTGTGTCAAGTAAACTCTTTCGAGTAAAGTACTACAATGGACCGAGTGAATAAAAACAAGTAAACGCGTTTACTTGTACTAGTATACTCTTTACTCGAATTCATGTGAAAAAGCCAGTGTGTTTACTTCTACTTGTAAGTAAACACTCGCCGAGGAAGTAAAACCTCAGAAAATGCTGTTATCAGTGTGAATAAAGAAAAGTAAATACTTTTAAGGAAAGTAAATACTTGTAATTTGGCGAGGTCAGCTAAACCCAGGCTTGTTATTCCTTACTTCGCTAATCATGGCTGCGTTTTTGAATTTAAGGAATGTTAAACTCTATCGAAATCGTGAAAACATTAATCCAAATGCAAGTAAGGAGTTATTACGCTTTGAAAGCGAAAATGTAAATCAAATGACACATTATTTTCTGAGAGAAAATGATGAAAAACGAGGTGGAGCATTATCGGCAAGAAAGAAGATTGAAATATTTTTAAGATACGTCAGTGACCCGGGATTTCAAAGTGGCGTTGCTATTGATGTTGGGGTTGAAAGAAGCACTGTTTGTAGAACTTTCGCAAGTGTTTTGGATAATATAGCTGAAAAAGCAGACGATTGGATTAAATTCCCCTCGACCCACGAAGAGATGGTACGTGCCAAGGATGATTGGAGCTCCAAATTCTACATTCCAACTGTAATTGGCGCTGTAGACTGTTCGAACGTGCAAATTATGAAGCCTGCTCAATTCGGAGACGAATATATAAACAGAAATGGTAAAACATCAATAAACGTACAGGCAACATGTGACGCTAATGAAAGGATTACCAGTATTGATGCTCAGTGGCCGGGGAGTGTTCACGATGCGAGAATTTGGCGTCAAAGTGGTGTGCAAGAAACTATGCGTGGATTTGATGGTGAATTTTGTCTATTAGGTGATTGCGGATACGGTATAACACCTTGGCTGTTGACGTCGTATGATGAGGTGAGAAATGATCGAGAACGCCGGTTCAATGTGATTCACGCTCAAGAAAGAGTTGTTATTGAGCGAGTTTTTGGTCAACTGAAACGTCGTTTTCCTATCTTAGCCCATCCAGTGCGAGTAGTACTTGAAAAAGTTCCAAAATTAGTTATTAGCTGTGCTGTACTACATAATGTAGAAAAACATTTAAATGATGGCTGGGAATTCGAAATTGGTTGTGAAAATTATGACAACAATGACGGGTTTGCTGATGTTAACAACCACAGTGAGATTAGAAATCGCCGTCGTGGACAACAAAAACGTAATCGCATTGCAAACGTATTATAAGTAATAAAAACACTTTTTTCAAAATACATAATTTACATGTTATTATTTTTTTTATGTAACATTTTAAGTAACATCATTATTGCACTTGTGGTGAACTGTTTTTTAATGTACATATTAGGCTACTTTTTGTTATGAAACATTATCAATAAGTAACATCATTATCGCACTTGTGGTGAACTGTTTTATTTCATAACAAGGTATTGTTGTAAACCACCTTCATCTTCCATTACAACAACAGTTTGTTCTTGTTCTTTCATTTTCTTCTCGTCCATTTCCTTTATCAGCATTTCATCACGCTTCGTTTGCAATCTTGTTAGCTGTATTTGTTCTAACAATAATAATCGCTGCAGCTGTCCAGTCGTTAGCTTCGCCGTTGCTTCGGTTTCAGCTGATAGCTTTAATTTCTTCTTCTTATTTTCCGGTTGATTAGGAACATTTTCCGGGTTCTCTGAAAGTGCAAATGTTTCGATTGTGTCTTGAACCTCACAGGTATTCTCAGTCTCGGTGGTCTCTTCGACGCTAGGCCCAGGTACACTTGATGAACTGTTGCTTTTCAGCCCAACACATAACGCACCAGGTGTTTTACAAAAAACAGGATTTTCGTTTGCTTCCAGAATATGAAGAAATTATTTTTCCCAAGGCAACAGTTTGATGGGTTTGTTGCCAGTTGCGTTGGCGTCACTTTTTTCTTGACAACAGTTTTCATGTTATTTAACAGTTTTTTTAACTGAGGTACTGTAATTTCTTTTCCCGTGTTTATTGAAAAATCTTTAGCCATATTCACCCATGCAAGTTCTTTTGCAACCACAATTGTCGGCAGCATAGACTTGTTTAATACAACTGTATTCTCTTTTAAAATAGTTACAAACACAGCCCTACTGTCACAGCCACTGACGGAACCTTCAAGGGATTCATCCATAATAGGCAAGATCACTTCGCGTAATTACTACTATTAAATTATAAGCAGCAACAGTTGTCAACAAATTTGCCGCGCATGAGTAAATACTTACAACATCTGACGCAAGTATTTGTTACACTAGTATACACTCGCAAGTATTTACTTGGATCGGGAAGTAAACGGTAACAAGTAAAGTCGTGATTTTATTCACTCCTACGTTCTAGAGGTCAAAATTCTTGTTCGCGATTACTTCCGAGTATTTACTTGTTTTTATTCACTTGGCCCAATAATAGAGAATACTTTACTCGCATGTAAAGGCTTGTGAGTCTTAACTCGTTGTTATTCACTTCACCCAATATAATTTTATTAGTGTAAAGTCTGTAGCAAAGTTCAGTGCAGCTTCACATAACTGAAGTAAATTTTTAAAATTATATATTTCTACAAACTAGTGTTAGCTTTGATGTTACTAGGGACTGTTATTATCATTTTATGAAAATTTTTAGCTTGCATAATATTCCCGCAAAGACATGTCCCGTGGCGGATTTATAAACATATTTTGGGAGAGGCTTACATGACTTTATGGATTGTAAAAAATACCAGCCATCTCAAAAGTGTGGTTTTTACTGTTACAGTACATTAAAAATAACATACATGCAAGTGGGGTAGGTAATGTATTTTAATCATCGTACAGCAAAACTCCAGTTTCCCTGAGGCAACTGGACGTAGCCTACTTTGGCTACATAATATTGAACACGATTTGGAGGCCCAGTAGCCCCTCCCCCCCCTTTACCCTTAAATCCGCCACTGGACATGTCAAAGTCAAAGTGTGTATATTACGGGTGTATTCACTCTACAAAAACTTACAAACTTAGTAAAATGAAATAATTTACACTGACAGATGTCACCGGTTATTTCCGAAAAAGTTATAAAAACACATAACATAAGATTACTTAACAATGTAGGACAAGTACTTGATTTTCAGAAATTTTTCAAAATTTCAAAAAGGTGTTGTTCTGTGTTTGATAACTTTTAATCACGGTCTAAGTGATAAATAATTTCAATGTAAATTATTTAATTTCGGTAAGGCATTTTTTTTCCTGTTTCCATAGTATGCCAAATTTGACTTTGACATGACATTACGGAATAAAATGCAAGCAAAAATGTTTCATTACCGTATAACATTTTCATTCTCCGTTCACTCTTAGTTCAGTTCTGAAGTTAACAAAAACATCATATCATTGCACTTCGCTAGCTTCTAATATACTCAATTTGTGCAGCGCGCCGACGTACTATTTCCAACCAACAAAACTGTGTACAGTAGGTGTCATAGAAAACAACAACGACGAATGAATTTCCTGAGTAACGGTTATCCACACATTAATTAAATGACCATTAGTTGAAACGTGTTTTTGACTTAATATTTTCATTTTCAAGTACAGTAAGATGTAGTAAAGTTAAAAGTGAAAAATAAAAAACTATTGTGCATTAAATTAACGGTGCAGTTTTGTTAAATGTGAAACAATGTGATTTGTGAACTATAAAAACAACTGAGCTATGATGTCAATTCGATGGCTGGACAGTACTCTCTCATGTCATTTAGACTTGGCGTCTTGGCATAACTTTCCACGCAGTTACCCTTGATTTTCTCCGCCGACTTGTTAAGTCAGGGGCTCTACACAGTAATCCAAAGGTATAGTAGATTTGTTTAAATTATGTTTGTGGCTTTTGTTAATTTTGTTCTAAAAAAATTACAGTAATCCAAAAGCATGTTAAATTTGTTAAAATTATGTTTGTGGGTTTTGTGAATTTTTGGTCAAAAAAAAATTAATACCTTGAAATGTTTTAAAGTGTTTGAGAAAATCGAATAGCGGTAACTGCTTGAAACGTTACTTGATTTCCTCTATTAGGGATTAGGGAGGCCCCTTACCATAATTTTTCTTTAAAAAAATATTAATAAACTACCAAAAATATATTCAACATTTAAGACACGAGAACTGCTAAAATAGCACCATTTTGCACCCTGAAATCCAAATTTTTCCGGGGGAATACCCCCGGACCGCCCTCCTTTTATTGAGGGATAAGCGTTCCTCCTCATATGCAGTCCTACCTATGTCAAAATCCACAAGCCACGCCTGGTATAGACAACTGTGCAACCGAGTACAAAGTTCACTTAACTCCTAACTACAGGATATGCTAGTAAAGTGGTTTGCCATTTATATACGATAATCGATAATGTTGCTAACGGAACAAAATAGAGTATCGAAATCGGCCTCTCAGCCTACACTATAATACGATAAAATGATCCTGACCTCCCTCGAAGTGTCTCTTGGATATGCTGCTCGAAAGTTGACATTCAATTGTATTGTATGTGGTTGATGGGTATTTATTTCAACTGTTAGCCCAACGTCGGCTTCACAGACACTACGATCAAAACACAGAAGATAGTAGTTCCTCAGACGAGCATGTCACAACGTTTCGGGAGGTGACATCTGCCCCCGTCTTCTAATGTTGCTCTGCATTTCTGGTGACCTATTTATAAACAAAACTGCAACGCAGATTTTTTATGTATGCTGTTTTCCAGGCGTAAATAATTAACATCGCTAAAAAATAAACACACGAGAGCAAGGCCTTAAGGGTGTTCACGTGGCAAAAATTCCAAATTTTATATTTGCTAGTCATATTTTTAGTTATATAGACGTTACTTGTGACTACATTTTCTACTTGTAGAAATTTTTTAGCTCTTATAGTTTTCCCATGGCGGCACGTCAAAGTCAGAATTTGCAAGTTACAGTTGTATAGGTATAACAAACCAAGTGTCTTACTAGAATGCAATAGTTTTCACTAAAATTTGATATAATATAATGGCCACTATTCTAAAAGATTTAAATACACACAACAAAGTCATTTTGTCTTTTTTAAAAATTGCAACAAATTAGGTAAATTTTCGTCATTTTCGGATTTAAAAAAAAGCACAAAGGAAGTCCATTTTGTATTCTTAAATCGAGTAAGTCACTTGGTTTTTGTTATACCTATGTTCCCATAACTTGCAAATTCTGACTTTGATATGCTGATATGGGAAAACTATGAGAGCCAAAAATTTCTACAAGTGTAAAATGTAGTCACAAGTAACGTCTATAAAACTAACACTATGTCAAGCAAATATAAAATTTTGAATTTTTGCCACGAGGACGCCCTTAAACTTCAAACAGCAAATATGTAAATTTAGTTGCTTTTAGCATACTATTTTGTAGGATTCTATCCCCCAAAGTACTTCAGTTTTTACATTATATCTTATAAAACAATGAACTATTTAGTTAGTTATCTGGTAAAGAAGTGATTCTGCAATTTGATATGTAAAGTGATATCTGTGGGCCTGACACTTATTTATAAAGTGGCAGTAACATTAATGTCTTGTGTAAGTACTCTGAAGCTATGAGAATCTGTAACAAATTTCAATGTAATTTTTTACTCAGTCAGCAAACACGTCCTATTTTGTACGCAATGTTATGCGATAGGGCCACATCGAATTAATAAGGCTTTTATTAAATATTTTAAAAACTAATTTCTAACCAATTTTTCGTATGTGTAGTGCTATGGCAGATAATCTAAACATCGAGGGCTTAGGTAAGGTCGGTGGGCTTTACGTCTCGTCGCAACGAGGGCATTAGCGACGGTGACATACAACTGGGACAATAACAGGAGCTAGCAACCATCCCAGCATTCACCTGGTGTAAATTCGAGAAACAATAGAAAACTGAAATCAGTATGGCCGAAGCCAGGGATCGAACCCGGGTCCTCCTGAATGCGGGTCCAACGTCTTGCCTTTGCGCCACCTCGCTCGGTTGAGGGCTTAGATTTACTTAAAGGCAAGGAAGGCTTGAAATACGACTTCCCTCCAAGTCTGTGTTGGTGTGTGTGTGTGTATGTCGTGTGTGTTTGTCGTCATAAAGTACTTCAGAAAAGCTAAAGAAAGATAAATAAACCAATAAAAGAATAGTGATCAGGATGAAAGAAAATATTTTATTGTAATAAATAAATAACAAATGGAATCTTCTGATATTTGAGAATTTTTATGATTTTATCTATGTTTGTGTGTGTGTAACATACGCATTTGTGTGTGTATAGATTTCTTGTGTATGTATGCGTGTCAATGTGTATGTAAAATGTATGCGTGTAGTGAATGTGTATGTGTATATATGGATTTTGAACCCCTCTCATCTAAAGCTTCATAAAATTTCCATGAAACTTTGTTTACAAATAATATTACATGGTATCCTATGCTAACTAAAATTTTTAATTACCTTCCTTTTATAAACTGTAAGAGCACAGTGTAAGACTAAGCAGGTCTCTCCTTTACTGTATCTTAATATTACATTCATATTATTTTTTAAAAAAGCGCAATATTATGTCATAGGAAAGGGTTTGTTTGTAAATAATTTATTTTAATTAATGATATAAGGGTCGTTATTTTTTTAGTTTACTGGTAATTTTCATCTGATGTAATCTTCTGCCAAATTACAGCACTCCGTAGTTGACGGTATAATTTGTTCTAATTTTGGTTTACAAAAGAAAAATACGGTAAAGTAATAAAGAAATTGTAAAATATTTACAAAAGTTGGTAATAAAGTTAAAATACGTCTGGCAACATATTCAAAAGCCATATACAACAAAACAGAATGGTTTTAAACTAAACAGTGAAGGAGAGAAAATATTCCAACATGACCAGTTGAATCAATAACTGTGCTAATGACATAAGTGGGTAGAAGCTGAGTTTATGATTTTTTTATTTGGTAGTTTTAGGAAAATTTAGATTTCGGTAACAATTTAGTAGACTATACTTAGTAATAGGCACATCACTTTTACATTCCTACATGTAATTTATACATGTGCAGATTAATAGGGTACTTTTTAATTCAATAAATACTTAATAGTTTTTAAACAATTTATTTTCTTTTGTTAAATTATGTGACAAAATTCTACAGACATATAAATGAATATTCTCATAAAAAAACATAAAAAACAGTATTGAAGAATAACGGTAACCACTTTATTAATAATACATTAACCATATTTGTTTTATCTTAAAAAATTATATAACAAAATTACAGTATAATACAAAAATTATGGAAGTTAAGTACATGTAACATCAGTGTTTAATTAAAGACAGGGACTGAAAAAATTCGCAGGTTCACCGACCTGTAGACTAGATTTTAAATATGTTTGTATCTTTGAACATTTATCTTACTACTTCTGGCAACTTGCTGATACACCGCGACTGAGGCTATCATTCTTTGATACTTTGTTACTGGCTACAAAATCATCATTCAAATGTCAAATAAATCATAGGCTGACAAGTGCGAACGCGACACAGGCGTTATGTGTTAAAATTATAGCTTACAGCTGAAAGAACCTACGCGATTTTTCCGTCGTCGATACATACATGCTACTTACTTCTATTACTGTAGGTATATGTCCATTCACGCTACCTCTAATCATTCATCATAACTTACTGAACTAAGAACACAAAAACCACTTTTGCCAAGTAAATTTTTATGTATAAATGCTATAAGGATTGTGTGAACACAGACACTTAATATAATAATTGCCCAAACATGTTCACACTTGTACATACAAAGCCATTGAAATAAGTTTACAGACTACATAATCATACAGACCTGCACTAAACATTTAACACTTACATGGCACTAATGAATAAGAAAATATAAACACATCATAAAGCTACAGTCAAAAATATGTACATACATACACAGTTGGAAACGACAGAGAGCAACAGAGAGAAAGACAGCACTGCCGTTGCTTACTTATAAGAGTTTTTATTTTAATTTATATATGTTCCGTGGGGAGACTTAAGCGGTAGTATCGAGTCTTTTGTGTCACTAAAGCAGTAATAAATTATTTCTTACAGAATACCAACATAAACAAGCGTTATTGAACAGGGATGTACGTACGGTAGCAAACTTGATCTTACTTCATGAGGATGTGTATTCGATTGTTGTGTACCGGACTAGAGAAGTTCTTCCATCACACTAAGAAAGTGCTCGCTAGATCTATCATGCCATGCCAATCACGCATCCATCATGTGCACTTTATATTCAATCAGTATAAGCAAAGAATGCAATTATAACTCACACATTTTTCTTGATAACTGAAATGAACCCTGCGGATATTTTTCTACAAACAGAAGTACTTTAACAACGTTGTTAAGTTACACGAATTTTGAACAACAAAACGAATATTCGTGGATGCAACCAGCGTTGTAGATTATATGAGACAAAACTTTTAGTGGCAGTGCTATATTCTCTGTTACAAGCTAATTAAAGTACAGTATACACTTTTTTTAATACATCACACATGGCTATAAAATTACAATTGTGTATAATAGTAATGTCCACAGTTTAGCTGCAGATCTTAAAAGAGTGTTTCTCTTGTGTCAGAGAACATTGTATCACCTCCCTTCCTCTGAACAAAATATTTTTTTAAAACTCTCTTACCGGCCCGAACAAAATACTTAAAAGTTTTGTGTTAGAAGGAAATTCGTGCTTATGTACACATCGTCACAGGCTATCAATTCTAGGCAAGATTCTACTAATTTATTCAATAACTTATGAGTCTTTCTTTGGCTTAGTATTCCTTGGTTTGATAGACAAGCGAGACGTTGGTATTAATTCTGAAGCCTACCCGGATGTACCTCAGCCCCAATAAAAATTTTTAATACCTTGAAACACTTTGTTTTGAATTGTACCAAAATTGTAGATATGCACTGTGTGGTGAAAGTAAACACGTTAAAACAATCATTTAATTAAAATTAAGGATGCACTAATTTGCACGTAGTTCACAATTTTTTAAGCAGCCTTGAAGTTCACATTTTAACTGAGGAAATGTTGTTATTACCATTATGAATATTAATGAATATCCCTCTCATAGCAGGCAGTACATTTTAATGGCAGTGAAATTTTAATGTTTCTTTCTGATGTAATGCTTCTTTCGTCCACACATGGTAACAAATTAAATTACGGCTCTGACATAAAAATGATAAATTTTAAAATTAATGAACAATTTTAGGTTTATAATTCCATTGCTATAAAAACACAGACCTAATGGCTATTTTGTTATACAATCAGGACCAGAGTACATTACTCTTGTCATGCATTCAAGTAACAAGCTGCGTGTGATCTGGTATTTTTGCATGCGAGGAACGTAAGGAATATTGCCAACGGCCGGCGGGTATTTTCTTCATGGCACTCCTGCCTCCTCTATTTCCCGGTCTTGCCTTAAGCCCGGTACACACTATCTTTAATTCTCTACTCAAATCCTTACTTAATTCTGTTTATAAACGTCGACCGAAATTTCATAACAAAATCATGTAGCAAAACGTATGTGTTGTGTACACACTATCACTGTTTACTTCTATGTTTCGGTACATCAATAAAAAAATATATATTTTTGTTGTGATGGTTGTTATTTTCCATAAATTACAACAGCAAAATAGCCGAAAACTATTTCATAACGAAACTTGCATGTGGTTGCGAAATAAGTGAAACATTATTGTATTATTTAGGATTATAACATCCGACGGTCGCGTGCTCAGTAGGAAAACAGGATTTTATTTATATTCAAAACATGTTGGCAACCCAACTTGCGTATGTCGCATGCGCGTGAACATATACTACGACAAAAATAGGAAGGGCTCTATCTATGAAATTAAGTACGGGATTCTGTCTGGAACCAGCGTAGTTACGATACACACTGTCGCAGTGCTACTTGTACTGAATTAGGTACGGAATTCGGTGTTGAATTATGGATAGTGTGTACTGGGCTTTATATCATGTGGCGTCCTCGCGTGAGGTCTAAGTCACATATCCAAACAGAGAAATACGTAGAAGTTGTTGCTTGAAGTTTCCAATCAACATAACGCAACCTATAAATTAAACTTTGCTGTCTTGTGTCAAGGAGAAGTGACAAATAACACACATTAAGTATATGCACCTATTTATAGCTTTCAACGCAACAGGTAACTTAACTACAAGCATAAAGTTTCTCAGCCTGGGCCATACAGTGGGTTAACCGTTGTACTGAGCTCGGCCAATTCCACGCACACCTCCAGTGGCAGTCCCGATGTAGAGATTCAGCATTTTTGCCTGACTTCGAGGCGCCAGGGAAAACAAAGCACTTTGTACTGCAGCGGTATAAGTTGTGTGGCGGCGAGCCTTCAGACGATGTCGCTCTCCTCGCGCGTCATGCGCATCGCCTCGCCGCTCCCGTTGGTTGTCGCCTTGGTGGTGAGCGAGAAGGAGGACGTCGGCGTCGCGACGCTCCTGGACATTGTGCCGCGGTTGTTGGAGTTGGTGCGCGTCGTGTTGCGTGTCAGCCGCGGGCAGAGGCGCTTGATGAGCAGGCGCCGGATCTTCTCCTTCCATACGAATATCAGGAAGATGAGCACACCTTGCAGGGTGTTACCTATGTCGGTGATGTACCACAGGTACTGCGGGCCGCCCACTATGAACGAGATCACCTCCATGCCCCAGTTCACGCCCATTACCACGAACAGCTTCAGGTACAGCACGAACCTGTTGGCAAATAACTCCATCGTTAGCATGTCAGTCATTCTGGTAACTTACACCTAACAAGTCTTCACAATTATAGCCAACCTGAACACAGAGTGCAGTTTACTCTCCAAACAAGCTGCTTTGTCAATACCAATGCCTAAAGTAAATTGACCTAATTTATTTAATTGTTTTTTTACGTGTCCTCGAACAGCACAAGGCCTTGGTAGAGGTTATCGACAGAGAGGGAGGGGGGAAGGAGTACCAGCATTCGCCTGGAGAGACTTCGGAAAACCCTGGAAAACCGAAATCAGGAAAGGCCGGAACCGGAGATCGAACCCGGAACCTCCCGAATGCGAGGCGAGTGTTTTACCACTACTCCACCACGCTCGGTAATGATCAACATCAGCACCTCAATAAAGTTGTGTTACATAAGAATCACCGTACGAATTAGGTTTGAGAGATTCTTCATTAGTTATTATATGTTGATTAGTACACGGTCAAATTCTTCAACTTCACATGCATGCCTGTATGCGGTACTATTCCTGGCAGCTTACTCAAGATAAATTGTGAATTATAAGAGACACCTTGCAAGAAGTGACACCATCCATTTGAATGTGTTGCTTTTGTTGTGCATTTCATAAAGGTAAAAAATCCCTTACGAACGACAGAAATAAATTTCCATCACGAATTCCAGGGACGAGTTTATGTAAGTTATTTTATTTAAGTAGTTGTAGTCCTTAAGAATAATTATTGTCACATGAGACGAGTATGCTTACTACGGCCTTTGTCAGGCACAGGTCACAGCTCTCTAATGTCACCGTATAATAAACCCCTACGATTACCATATAAAAAGGTAAATATTATTTTTAAATGTTTTCTTTTTAAAGATTATATTTGGAATGCTTCATATTTTGGTAATAAATATCGTATGGGGAGAATACCCAAGGGCAGGTATCAAACCCCCAGAATAGTTGAGAGCCTATAGACAGTTTCCGAGGCCTATGACATGAAGCGAAGCTCTGCAATGGAGAGGCGACAGAATGCGGAGGAAAGGGGAAGAAAACCCGCCGCCAAAGATTCGCCATATTTCCTACAAGCGAAAAATTAGTAACCGACCCCACAGATATGCGAACCCGGATCGTCTTGAAGGAAGTGAGCGTTCGAGAAACTGCGTCAAGCGGAGCCCCTACTTATATGATATTCACTAAGACGTTGTTTTCCAACGCATATCCAAGAATTACAGCCTTTAAAGCTATAGATGTTTAGAAAAAGTCATTAAAAATTCTAGGCTTTGATGAGTGCACTGTTAACATAACACTGGCGTATCGAGTTTGTCTGTACAGTAGACAAACTGTTTTAAGTGTGAGCTGTTGATATTGCATGTCTTATATCTATACTCCTCCTTACCTTCATCATCTGGTCAAGTGCTAGCTATTTCAAGCCTTATATCACTTGTCACAAATCATTCGCTTAATAGAGCTAACTACACACGTATTAAGCCAACATGATGTTACGTTACAACGAACGTGATGTAGTAGGTGAAATACTGACCATGCCTTTATCTAGAGCAATTTCCGAATCACATGATACTGTCGAAAATCATTATTTTTATTCGTTGTTCAAGGGCTACTGCTACTGGGAATTGATATCTTCACAGACAACAAAGAACCGGCGAATACCCAAGCTGCTAGAGTTTCGTTATGCAGGGTGTTACAAAAAGGTACGGCCAAACTTTCAGGAAACATTTCACACACACAAAGAAAGAAAATATGCGATATGGACATACGTCGGAAACGCTTAGTTACCATGGTAGCCCTCAATTCCTTACATCTCGTTAAATGTCATCGTAAAAAACATATCGTACAGACACTGTTCCAATTACCAATGGAATATTTCGTTAGAATGTACGTTACTTCCTAGGATCAATAGGGTATTTGGGACACGAAGAGTTATTTACGATGACTTTTAATGGGATGTAAGGAACTAAATTTTTATATATCGACGCGATTTTTACTTAAGATTAAAGTTTACAGGGTATTTAAATAACTGAAATACAGTTTTTTTTTATTTTTAGAAATATTACACATAAGGGGGTGAAAAGTGATAAAACGGAATGGAAGGTGTTTTCAATTAATCGTCTATATATCTCTAACTCATTGGGCTATCGACGTGGTTTCCACTTAAATGTGACGCCCATACAATAAGCCTTAACTGTCTACAAAGTTTTTTTTTAATTCGAACCCTAAGAAGGTGCAAAAAAAAAAGAATTGATTTGAGATAAATCGACGAATGCTACCGAACTTGTCAAGAAATAGGGTTAATTTTTTATTTATTATAACGAATACGTAAATGCCCCAGACAGATTTCAGAAATTTTCTAATTTCGAACTCTTTGGACTGTAAAGGAATGAAATATGTTTTTAAATGATTCGTCGATTACGCTTTGACTCAATGACTCGTGATTGTCTCATCAATTAGATACTTGTGCAAATTTGATTGTATGATTATGCAAAATCAATTACTAAACTAGTGAAAAGGCGAAAAATTGGTTTTCAGTCACCCCATGTTATTTACCCAACCAGTTGAGGTAGTGAGATATTTTTTGTTTCAGAATGTTGCTTTCGTAAATAGGAAAAATAATTATCCAACATTTTATACTGATAAAATAATTCTTAAATACCAGGGAGAAACGTAGTCTTTGAAAATATTTCAAAGCAGTCGATCCAAAAATGCAAGTACGGCCATTGATAAGTAATTTATAGGGAAGTTAACATCATGCAATTAGGGCTATATCGTACAACCCCTATGTGCCCAGTGACTGAACTTTATAGACGACAGGTACTGAGGGCACTGTCATCAATGGTCGTGTTCCAGGTAAATGACTCATCATACCACGTATACTACTTGTGCCATCCGAATACCCTCTCATACTCGTGTGTTTTGATATGACTATAAATAAGACCCGGGGTAGTTGTTAAAGAGTGGCAGGGATAGAATAAGGATAGTTTTTCATATGGACTGCAATAGCTACCTGCTTCCTGCAGGATAGGCTCAGCCTGCAGCTTGGTTATTCTAACATTTGATGGCCGAGCTACTAATTTGGTGTTCAAAGAGCTCTTTCAATTGACGTAAATATTCGCTGTTACGAGTAATACATGCGGATAATTCCGCGGTCGGACTTCTGGCTTACATCTTAAAAATAATGTTTTGATTGTTCATATTTTATGTGGTTATATAACAATCATCCGATAGAAATTAAATTTTGGTAAGTTTGGCGTGCACCCACGCAGATTTCCGCAAAAAAAAAAGTTGACGGCGGATGGCAAAACGAGGTAGAGGGATAGAACAGAACACCCAAAAAATTTAGTGGACAAATAAAAAAATTTAGTGAACAAGTAAACTTAGGTGAGTTTTGCGTGCGCTCGCAAAGCTTTCTACCAATATATTTTTTTAATTAGTGTGTGTGTGGGGGGGGGGGGAGGAGGAGACACAGTGTAGAAGGGCAGTAGGGATACCCGAAAATCTTAGTAAAAACAAAACAAAACTGAAAAAAAAAAACTTTGGTGAAATGTGGGGCGTCCGCGAAGTTTTCTGCCGAAAAAAAAAATAACAATGTTTGGAGGGAGGTCAATATGGGGTATAGCGGCAAAACGGAGTGCCCAAAAAAATTGTGAAACAATTTTAATTTTCAAAATGTTTCTAAAAAGGATATAAATGACGCTAACATAAAATTTCCCCACTTAGCACTTTTTAAAAAAATTTTTCTATCAGAAATATTATCGCATGAAATTGAAAACCCCAAAAACGAAATTGCGGGTACCAGCTAGTCCTTCAATAAACGTAATTGTCTAATGTAGGCGTGTCTTACACTCCTTCTACTTGTATTCGAGATCAGCTTCACCAAACATTCAAGTGTAATTGAGGCATGAACAGTGTTGTAACATCAGACCTGTTTTCTTACGCGAAACCGTTAAGATTATTTTCGTTACTTTTACATACGAAAGAACAGGTACCATGCTTCTGTAATATTCACAATTTTTCACAATAGTTAGAAACATGATTTTAAAGCCTCTTAGAATGGTTAAAGACTTATTTTAAAGACTACTGTAACTCCTAAAATACTATTCTTATTTGTAAAACAGGGAACTAGAAGGCTGCGTATGCCTTTACTCCAACTACCAACAAAAATTTTTGATTACTGCCTAAAGTTTCACAAATGGTAAGGCCAATAGGAAAGCAGTACACCCCAATTTAGCGCTCCACGAATAGAGGCGATGCGGTTCTCGTAGAGCGTTGCAGCCTGACCCTTATTGCTTCCCCTGTCTTCGTGTCTCAAACACAGCGGTGGCCGAATGGTCAGACCATTCGCCTCCCACCAAGGAGATCCGGGTTCGATACCCGGCATGTGAAATCATGCCAGACGATGCCATTGGTCAGCGGGTTTTCTCGGAGGTCTCCCGTTTCCCCATCTCTTTATTTCGGCGCTACTCCATACTCACCTCATGTCACCCCTCATCAGCGCTAAAGACCTCGAGCGCTGGCCGCATATCTCTTAGTCAAACGCAAAAAAAAATTATATCAGGTTTATATGTGCATATTTTCACCTCTGAAAATTAAAAGAGGTTGGCTTACTTCTACAAATTCTTTCAGCAACACAAGAGATAAAAAATATCTACCATTTATGGCCTAACATAGCTTCCTAAGATCACTATATACCTGTATTTTTGCTGCCTTAAAAATTACTTTTGGGAAATCTGAACCAAAAAAAAAAAAACAATATTTTTTCCAAGAATAAATTATAAAACATGAGGAAGTAAACCCTTGTCGATGACAAAGGCTAGTACGTGGTCAAGTACTAGCGGCTTTAACTACTCACCGTTGCTTGTTCTCCTCTACGTCGTGGCGCCGGCTCTCCTCTCCCTTCAGCATTGCCGTCTCTCTCTTCAGCTGAAGAATACGAAGTGCCGTCAGCACAAACAAGATTATGTTGCACACCACTATCACTGCCATCGGCCCATAGAAGTACGCCGCTTCTGCTTCCTTAGCTGCAACAACAAACCCGTGATTGCACACTTCTGACAATAGTCTGCTGGTATACTAGTGCTTACTACTTCATTATATTCACAACCATAAATATACCTATAAACCACGCATGAGAGTGCACTACGTTTAAAGAAATTTATTTTGCTTATTTTTCCCCTTTCACTTTCACTTCGCCGCCTTCGTCCTTGAATTACTTCGACAAGGAAGAAAACAGTTTATTGCGATGCATAAGGCAACAGCCTATCAATGCAGAGAACACAAAAAAAAATTATTCCAAATGTTGATTTAACCTCCAAACATAAAAACAAAATATCAACAATACGAGAGTAAGGAATTTTTATTTAAGAAACCCTGTATCGATATTGAAAAAAAAACTGACATTAAATTGTGAAGTTTACAAGTTAAGCCTACTTTTTTAGTGTCGTAATTTAACATATTCTTACTAACTAGGATTAAATTTCAGGCACGGTCTAAGCAGAAGTCAGAACTATAGAAAAAGGAGGGGTCTGGACTCCCTATTACAGCCAACATGCAAAAATGGCACACATATGTCGCCGTAGTTCCTCCATCTTCCACAGCGTTACTTGTCTTACAGTGGAATATTTAACACACCTTGAAACATGTATAAGACTTTGGCTTTTTTTTTTTTTTTGCTAAAAATACATATATTACACTAATCAACTATCCGTTCAATCCTCGCACGTGTGTGGATGTTATTTTATGCCTCCGTTTGCTCAGTCTTTAAATTGGAATTTAATTTCATAACACAAATATTTAATTCGTGGCATTACGTCGCAGTTGAATAGTGAGTATGCTTAATAACTACAGACTGAAATTTTTATAAAATGTGTGGATTAATTTTTTGGTATTTATGTCGTATTTATGTATGTTGTGTGTGTATAAATAAATAAATGTATTATTAATTAATTTATTCTTTTTTTATATAGTTTTATCACATTTGCTAGTTATTGTTGCAACAAATCACATGCTATTTCCTTATTGCTTACCAGATCTGAAAGTGAAAGAAACAGTCATTCACAGTATTGAAAAGTTGTAAAATATTTGAAACTGGCCGTGTTAAAAAATTACTTTACGTATTCTTTTGTCGCTTATGAGAATTATGTTACTCAAAATTAGTGTTCATTTGAACGAGTAATGCACGTAGGCTATGTATTTAACCGAAATTGTGTTTTCCAAAATCAAGTTACAAATTTTATCGACTGCCTATGTGATAATTTTCTCGAATTATTGACCTGCATAAATCTTTTAACTTCAGTAGTTCGTTGTCTCAAATTTGCCATTAATACACAAAGCCTGCAACTGACCTATGAAAATACCTAAATTTAGGACTATAAACTCTTGAATAGTGAACACGAATGCATCAAACATTTGCAAGTTGCATAATTATTTTAAAATAAAATGAACTAGTCTAAGGCATGAGCTATTTTCCGCAGGGGAAATACAATTGTTTTACCAATCAGATCTCAGCATTTAACAACAAATTCTAATTAACACACTATCGATGAAAATTATATTATATTGATATTTCCATGTATTAATATTATATTTATCTAAGTTTTTACTTAAAACAGAATAAGCATCGTAATACAATCATATGTAAACTTTCCACCACAAGATAAGTAGCGCTATGTAGCCATCTCGTGAACTAAGGCAACATTAACTTGCCACAAGCAGAGTGGCCAAACCTTCTTAGACCGTGATTACCGGCTTGTTCTCAAATTGCCTCATAAAAGTTCAGTACAGCCACAGATGGCACGTATTCATAGCAAACATTCGATAGAAGAAGGCATTGTGACTCAATTTCGCACGGACTAGTTATCACTGTAGTTTCCACTGTTAATTTTATCTGTCCTGTGCTTGTGATGTTTGACTGCGAACTGTAGGCACTCACTGAGGAACCAGCAGCGCTCGTCGCCGATCTGTGGAGCCACGACGTGCTCGGGTATGCCGGGCAGCAGGTCCATCAGGAGGCACACCAACAACAGCAGCATGGAACTGCCCCACGCGTAGATGGAGTAGATGATGAACTTCTTGTGCTCTCGCTCCTTCTCCGACCCTCGTAGCGGTCGGAACCCACTGAAACAATAAGCATCGCTTTCGTCATACACTCAGACTGTCATGCACCTGACATCTCCGCACTTTACGCTCAGTATTAAGGTGGCCGCTTGGGTGAACACATTGTGCACATTCGAGGTCTAGAAGTGCGGAAATGGTAAGGACGAGACAACACAGGCATCACGCCTCATCCTAGCCTCTAGGTGCAAGTCACTGAACTGGCGTGCACTTTTCTCGCCGACAACGCGCCTGTGTGAGACTTTTAGTGTTGACCCTACCTTTTAGGACGTAATATTAAAGATTAAGCTGTATTGTACACGCCTATACATTTAAAAAGCTTCTGCGGCAAGATTTATACACCTATAAATGACCACAAACACCCATTTTCACGTTTTAAGGCCGTTAGACAATATGCTTAAATGAGTAGTGGTAAACGTAAAATGGGTATACACATGCGTAGCGTTCTTTAAATAATATTCCTAAGCAGACATCACTAGAGGCGATGATTTTTGGTGAAAAGAATTATGCAACACTTTGTTTCAGTGCCTCACGTTCACATCTGTAGCTCTGGTACGTAGTTATTAGCAGAGTGCATTAGTGTAGAGGCGTCACTCAGTTGACTGTGCCAATGAGAATAACGTCACTGCGACACAACACTTATGCGATTTGTGGGTAGATCCCAAATATGTCGAAAGTTAAAAACAGCCAATCACTGGCCATGAAGCAGAGCTGCAGATGTGTACGCGAGGCACTGGAACGAAATGTTGCATATTGCCTCTAGACATCACTAATTTATGATGAGCAATTTTCGAATAATCTGTTAACGACCGAATCTCTGCGCACTGCTAGGCGCCCTGGGCAGATAGCCACCTTATAAGTAGAGCCACGATTTTATCGCGAAACGATTTTTGCCCCACTTTGTTTCAGTGTCTCTCGTGCACATCGGCAGTTGTGCTTCATGATTACTGACAACGTGTCTTTGTTCATACACGTTGCGGATTTGACTGTGCCAATCAGAATAAGACTATTGTGACTCCGTACGTCTGTAATTTGCCAAGGCGAGTGAGAGTAAAATCATCCAATCACAGACGATGTAGCAGAGCTGCAGATGTGCACATGACGCATTGAAGCCAAATGTTGCAAAAATATTTTCGTCCTAAAACCGTGGCTCTACTTATAAGTGATTAAGAGATGTGGTACAGATATGGAAATTTTTTTCAGTAGGATCTGTGTTATCGAACTTCATCGATTACATTCTACATGCCGTTATACAGTGGCGGCTCGTGGGTTGTTGCCAGGTGGGGCTGCAAATAGTCGGAACTGTACACTCTTGATGAACGCGCTGTAGACAAACGACCACGAAATATTTGCCGGCTACTAGATCTTTTGTGCCCACTCAGTAATACGGGCCACCTGCACATCAGCGTGTAAACCTGCACATCAGCGTGTCAGTGGCTGTAGAGTCAACCAGCGCACAACCCTGTACAGCTCTCGGCGACTGTAGCCCTACCTGGCAACAACTCACGAACCGCCACTGTATAAAGCTCTTGTAAAGTATACGACGTAATTTTTCAAGTATTTTACGTATAGTAAATTTCCCTCTAATTATCTCAGACCTTTGCTAATTGACTCCATATGCCCACAAAACGTCATCAAAATTAGTATTATACGAGTCTCGTGAAGCTTCAAAGTCCTGTAAAGTGTGTGAGGTTAAGTCAATCGAGAATGTTGTATTCGATAATCAGAATTGTTACGTGCCCTTAAAATATCTGAAAAATCATAAGCTTTTCTGTCAGTATTGTAGATAGATAACTGACAGCAAATATTTGTTGCATCTAATGACCAGTCACATGCATTGCTTTCAATCTTTTCAGTTCCCTTGTGCACTACGCTGTACTGTACATAATTTTGTGTTGGGCACTGTGCAGAACGACTTTCAGTAGTCATCACTGTCAATACTTTTCCCTCTGAGTAACACATTAGAAAACCTTGTTACAGTTCTGTGGGGAATACTATATCACGGTACAGCAAATCCGCAGTTCATAGCTCGTGATGATTTATTAGGAACGGAACTAGCTTATGCACAGGATGTATGAAAATGTCAGAACACCTCACACCATTAATTAACATCCCGACTGAAGATATCGTTACTTAATGTATTTTCTATTAGTTTAAACAGTTACATGAAACATTTGGAAAATATTATGCAATTTTTTTATATTCCAGTTTTATTAGTTTTCGGTTCTCGACAACTGAGTAAGGCTTCGGGTGACGCGCTTATGCATAGAGTCGAGAAGAGGTTTTATTTCACGGCTACAGGTGCTACAACTTCCGTTATCAGTCAAGGCACCTCAGCTCCTTCATTCAGCATGGCTGAACGGATGCACAGTGAAACCATTCAGCAGACAGATACATTTTCATTAGAATGTACCAATTTTTGGACGATTATTTATCGGCCAGGAATGAATTATGTCCGTGTTGGGAGTTACAAATCTGGCATTTGAACGGGCCTCAGTAACTGTGATGGATTTAGTGTCAGCGGGGGTGCAAACTCGCTCCTGAAAATGGGTAAGAGTGGACCGATGGTAGGCCAACTTTCCGAATTTTTGTTTTGGATTCGGAGATAGTACATGGAAACAGGCGGGTAGGGGCTAACTCCTAAACCCGGACAAATTATACCTAGATCCGCTGCCACCCAAGTCATTAGACGCAAGGCAAGGCGTACATTTAGTTATGTCTGAAAATGCATTTGTATGGTTAACAAACGATAAGGAATTTTTTATTTACTGGAGTGGGGCCGCGGCGGTCGAGTGGCCAGACCACTCACCTCTCACAACGGCAATCTGGGTCCGATCCCCTGCGAGTTAGGGCCTGGATCTTCGCACGTGTGATTCGTGCCGGACGATGCCGCTGGCCGGAGGGTTTTCTCTGCGATCTCCCGTTTCCCACGGCCTTCTCATTCCGGCGATTCTCCATTGTAGGGCCTTATTCCATGTCGTCCTTCGGGGTATGTAGATTGCCTGCTACTGGTTCCCGTTCATAAAATCTGCATTCAGTGTGAGATGCCCTGGTCCTCGTGTATCCTCATACGATATTTATTTATTTCAGGAGTGAGTGGTTTCTACTGCATCCATTTACACTTTATAATAATTATTATTTTTGTTCAGAACTAGTGACACATTTATTTCTGTACATTTATGCTATTATAATCTTGTAGAACTAAATTTAAGGAACGGTTATCTTAGCTTGCTGTTGTGGGACGCGAACATATGCTGTAAACATGTAAATATGAATACTACCTACAGCAGTACTTCAAAACCGCACAGAAAATTACTCGTTAGAAAGTAGTTGAGATAATTCATGATTTAAAAATTATGCTTCGCAATTATGTTAACGAGAATGTGATTTCTTCAGTAGTTCGACTTGACAAGATTAACGAAAAAAAAAAAAAAAAAAACCTCGAGACTTTATTAATCTGGGTACTACACATTTACTTTTAAAATTGATGTCCCCGTGTATCGCATTAATATGTTTTGATTTTACTTTGTAAGGGCCTAACCTCAGTTGTAGGCCCTATATGTAAACAATCGATAATCTCGTATGACTGACATCTCCATCACTGCATAATCAGGTAGATTGTAAATACTGGTAGAGTAGGTCGGAGTGTAAATGCCGAGTTCATTGCGGAATTGTACGCCTTCTTTCCAATCAAAGGCTGACGCTGCTGTTTGTTGGACCAGCGGCGTTGGCCTCAGTATCAGCGGCGTATGTACAAACCTGCGGTGGAAACGTTTTCATTGCCCTCCGAGGGAGGTCCACTATGGATGGCGTTACCGTCGCTGAAGGAGAAGAAATTCAACACTGCTGGCATTGGCTGCTGGCAAGGTTTGACGTATTCAGCTTCGGCGCGCCGCCCATCAAGGCTCGAGTACTCAGGCGACTAACACATCCCGAGTGCCTCGTGGTAACACTGACCTTTGTGCAGGATTGAATGCGCCCACCTGCGAACAACTACTGCCTAATGCTGGAATTACAACAGCGCGACACACGCGACGCGAAGGGCGCGGTGTAACACTAAAATTATCGTTATTGCGAACTCTAATTCGTGTTCCATGTGGCAAATACATAAAAAAAGTAATTAGTTCCTAGCTACTACATGCTAACCTCATATACCGAGTCATGGATTTTTACAGTATGTCAATTTTTTTTTTCGCTTATTTGTAATGTATTCTAAACACGCACTGGCATTCCCAGAATGAGAAAATAAAGTCACAATAGGAATTATGTTTAAAAAGGTGATGATTTTCTTGCAGTAACAAACAAAAATCTCTCGTGAAATAAATAAATGTAAATTACTACCAACTCAGCAGTTTCACCAACAGTTGGGTACAAAACGCTGACACGCAGCGCTGAGCTACAGATCTGAATTCATCTCTTTTAATATATCTAAGAAACGTACAGAGCCAGATATTTTCAACAATGAAGAGTTATTTAATTGTTACCACAATGTCATGCATCAGTACGTTTTAGTTTCTCGGTAACTTTCAAGTTTCCAGAGTTGGAATACGATCTCGTGTAGCTTGTAAATGAATACGTATTACATATCAGCTGCGGTTTATCATGTTACAATATGGCAAAGATGTTTAAGTTGTGGAGTTATATATTTTTATTTTTAAGGTATGTTAGAACCATAATTCTGTAACGAAAACCAGCCATAAAACTGGCATCCTAGTTTTCTTTTGCTAGAGTTTTTTTTCCCTTGGGACAGTAAAATCTATTTTCGGGCTACCACAACTACGGCTCGGCTTTTTGAAGCGCTATCTCATTGCACAACGCATCTTGGTACTTTGCCAAACGTTAGTAGAAACCAACTTCAAGGCAGCCTCACAATTTTAAGTGCTAGTGTTCTTAGAACCAGTAGGAGTCACTCTTTCATAAACGAAACATTCCTTTTCCATCCCTCTCTCTTCCGGAAATTGAGAATGAATGACATCGGAACCCTTAAAATGAATATCAAGACAGCCCTGAAGAAAATAAGGTATGTAGAAGTCATTATCCAACATCAAAAGCTGTATTTTTTAAGTAAAGATAAGTAAACTGTTGCCTAAAGATCACTTGATGAAAAACTCTCTACCCTCACCAATAAAAAGAAAATCTGAAAAAATTCGTGTCTAATTTCAATTTAGTCACATGTTTGAAGTTCCAGGGGAAAAATTAAATGATGTAAAGTCAAAGTTAATAGACGTAAGACGTTTCTTGTGTTAAACTTTATTTTTGTGTGTTCCGAGTAGTAATTTTCATAATTTTTATTTCAATTTACTGTATTTCGTAGAGAGAGGGACTCGAAACTTTCGAGTGTTCTTCCGTACACAAAGCGAACCATTCTCTAATAACTAGATAAGAAAAGAACTTCCTACTAGTACAAAGTAGGTATACGATATACGTACATGGTATACGGTATACCATTGTTTAGGTCGTAAAACTTAAGTACAAGTATTACACCTACAGAAACATGTATAATACACACTCATGTACAGTGAATCTATAAGCTCAAACAAAATTAAGTTATTGTAACGAATATTACAGGCATCTTCGTGAAATAAATACAAGTTATGGGTCACAGATATGCCTCTTAAAACTCACTGTTTTGAAACTTTTCAAGAAAAAACTAAAACCCTTTTTCGTTCTTCAGAATTTCAATATCAATGAAAATTACATTCGCTGCATACAATATGATGAATTTGACTAGGCGGAAGATTTCTGACCTTCAAAGCTCGTGTGTGTTCTGGTACCACGCTAATGTAACATTTGGCACCCAGGATTCATAATAAATATAATTTTATTTACATGTTTAATTGGATTTGTGATAAGTAGGCTACAGCTTCAATTTGTATCACTGTGTACGAAGTTAACGTTACATTTCTTTGGTACAAAAATTGTGACGCTTAATTATTACCTTAGTTCGTCAAATTTCATCAATAAACAAATGTAGGATAACACCAAGTTAAAATAGTGAAACTAGCTTCGTTTCAAAACATTTTTGCTAAACGACCCAACATGATAAAGTCCTTACATTACTATATTATTATGTTCAGTATGTGTGTATGCACATCCTTTAGCACAACGTAACAAATTTTAGTTAGTTTAGGTGAATGTTTCCTAATCTCATGCAGGAATAATGGTTCCCTTACTTGTATTGTATAAGTAAATACACAGCAAAAGTCTCGTACGTGACTGCCTGATTATGCAGTGATGGAGATGTCAGTCATACGAGATTATCGATTGTTTACAGGCATAGGCGTGCGCAAGGGAGGTGCCACAGGTGCCTTGGCACCACCATTAGGGTTTAACTTTATTTTTTACAACATAAATAATACAGAATATGAATCGAACCAACTATATACACGGAGTCGGAAACAAGCCAATTGCAATTACTTGTGTTATATACGCGGGCCGCAGCTACGTAACTTCTAAAATGTAAATATTTCTCTTGGAATTACATAGAATGCGCGCTCGGCACACATAGCCGCCACCCGCCAGGTAGCACTAATGTGTAGTGTTTATTCGGTTGTAATCATTTTACTTACTGTTCTAATGAGTACACGAGTAGAACCTGTGTTTGTTGCGTACACAACTAATTAGCATTGTTTATGGTTCGTTTATTACTGTATGCTGTATATCCGTACAATGTATAAATGGGTGATACAAATTAAAAAACCCGATCTCGAAAAGGATTCCAGTGCCAGATCGGAGGGTACGGATGTTCAGCATGAAAACAGTAAGTTCTTTTTCCTATATTTAAGCCGTGGTACTTGATATTTATTTTTTAAGTGCATCGGCGTAAAACGGTGTGAACGAGTATTTAACATACGCTGTTCACGGTAAAGTAAAGACTTTTAAAACCACTTCCATGAGAATAACCCAGATCCATAACACCTGATGTTGAGGAAAGGGTGTTAGACATTGTACACGAACGTCCGAGAACTTTAACAAAAGCGTGTGCTGAGTCATATGAGTGTGTGACGGATTTTACATCGGCAATTACTGTATCCGTATCATCTCCAGCGTGTGCAAGCTCTCAACAATGCAGACTTCCCTCCTAGAGAGAATTTCTGCCAATGGATGCAACAACAGTGTACTTTGAACCCCCTGTTCACGGATGAAGCTGGATTTACCCATGACGGCATTTTCAACTTCCATAACTGTCACATTTGGGCCAATGTCATTCCTAATGCAACATACGTGTCACGACATCAGCAACGTTTTTCGTTGAACGTCTGGGCCGGACTGCTCGGAGACCGCATAATTGGACCATACTTCCTACCACAAAGACTAACCGGAGATCGGTATAGGCAGTTTCTGCGTACTGTACTTCCAGATCTGCTTCATGATGATGTTCCATTGAACCAAAGCCTGAACATGTGGTTTATGCATGACGGTGCTCCAGCACATTTTCAATTACGTGTGCGCCGGCTACTAACTCGACGGTATGGTCAACATTGGATAGGTAGAGGAGGACCTGTGCTATGGCCTCGAAGGTCACCGGATTTAAATCCAATGGATTTTTGTATGTGGGGTCATGTCAAAAGCCTGGTCTATGCTACTGAGGTCAACTCTCTTGAAGAATTACGCTTGCGGATTGAAGCAGCCTTCCAGCATTTACAGAATACACCAAGACTGCCTGAGAGGATACGCAAGTCGTTTCAGAGACGAGTTCAATGTTGCATTCAGACGCATGGGCAACATTTTGAACACCTTCTTTAAAGATTAGAAATTCCATGTGTTCCTACATACTGATCAACTGCAACAAACAATGTGTTCTATCTCGACAACGGTTGATTTCCGGGCCCATGTTTATTGGACATTTGTAGCTTCTTTTGGCCAGTACTTTCCATGTGTGAATTATTGACCATCACTTCTGTTACACCCTGTATTACACATAACGTCATATCAACCAAATTATTGATATGTTTAAATAAACATTGGTAAAATGTCTATAAAGACAAGTTACACAAAATGTCTGAAGTATCGCCCGTCTGTTAACCTAATGACGTGGGTTCGAATCCGTCATGCTGCTATGTTAGGTAATTTTCTCTTTTATCTAAGACGATATTTGCACTACTGAAGTAGTATTTTCTTTTGTGTAAATTATATTGGGTCCGTAACATTAACAGTAAAAATAATTATTACATACTTGAAACTTGAAAATATTTTACAGTGTAAATATGAAGCATACGAAATTAAAATCTTTGTCTTTCTTTCACATACGGTAATATATACAAAAAAAAGTACTCAAATTTACAAACGCTTACCGAATAGAGAGGTGCTATTTAGGTTTTCCCGGGCAGTTGCCTATCTCGAGTTGTCACCTGCTCTGATGGCCGGGAGCAAAGGAAAGAAAAGCGCTGGTTCCCGCATTAATTTCATGTCGACGCTTCGCGCAAGTGACTCAACCGGCGTGCAGTCTTAGTTGGCTACTCTTTTTATTCGTACGCGGCAAATATTTATAATGTCCTACACTGAGAAAAAATTTTGTTGGTGCAAACAAAATTAGTTTGAATCAACCAAATCATTTGTTTGTATAGGGGCAAAGAAATATTTGTTTGCTCGTACCAAATTATTTTGTTCCCTCGATTTGTTTGAGGCAAATAGTTGAATTTTGTTAGCAGTACCAAATATTTAGCTGGTCATAAAAATATTTCGTTGGCCATATCAAATGCACATGCAATATTTTAAGAACTAAAAAAATTATATTTTATAAACTTGAAATTTTTCTAAAATTTTAAGAGCTTAAAAAAAAAAAAAAAAAAAAAAAAAAAAAAAAAAAAAAAAAAAAAAAAAAAAAAAAAAAAAAAAAAAAAAAAAAAAAAAAAAAAAAAAAAAAAAAAAAAAAAAAAAAAAAAAAAAAAAAAAAAAAAAGTACGGCCGCGCAGGGATTTAATCCATTATCCCTTTACTTAACGCTTGCAATGCACGACCTAACCAACTTAACTACCAGTGTTTCCATGACAGTGAGATTGTTATTTGTATAGGAATAGTTAAGTCGTGCACCGCAGCACAAAGGAGTCGGGGAGCTGCGGTGTTTTTCAAGTTTATAGTATTTTCTTTTGTGATCAATCGAATTAACCACTTTGAAATTGTTATAGCTAAAATTTAGATACTAGAATTATGCTGATTAACAGTTTAGACGTCGTACTTGTAGCACAAACTTATATTTTGAATGTTGAGGTATACAGTGTTCGCCATCTTATCGCTTACGCACGCCAGCCTGCCATCTTCCGCAAGTCAACCAAATGTATTTAGTTTCGCCAACAAAATCATTTAGTCCATCTAAAAATTTTTTGGTTCAAAGCACTTCACTTATAACTAACAATATTATTTTGTTGACAAGTTTTACGAGTTGTTTGTTTACACAAAATATTTATTCGACGTCCTGTAGTAACCAAATATACGTTTGGCACAAACAAATTGCGTTTAAATGAATAATTTGGACGAGGGAAATAATTAAATTTGTTTGGAGGACTCCAAGCTTGGTCTTACCAACAAAATATTGTTTCGCTGAAGCAAACATCACCCAAACAAATATATTTAGTATAATGAAACAATTCTTTCTCTCAGTGTATATTGTTTCGTTTATATAGTTTCTTTATTTTCACGTACAACAGACTGAAAAAAAAAAAAGTTTTTTTTTTACGATGCTGAGAGCACTGAAATGTGTTTTTCTTTCCAGTATCATTCGCATTGTCAGAGTTTCTCTGCCAAGGCCTTATGCTAATAGTACAGTACAAGGCTGATAAATTAATAAAAAATATATTTTATTTTTTCCCCGTACTTGTACTTTTCAGTGCCGAAATCAAGATGGGCGGACCCGGGAATCAAACCCGGGACCTCCCGGATAAGTCCAATCGGTTACCGTTGCGCCATCTCGCTCTGTATGAAAAATAATAATTTCCGCACAAGAGTAGATACAACCTCTAGGTTAGAGTGTGAAACATTTAAATGTGGCACTGCTTGACCTCGGGATACAGGCAACCTTGGTCTGCGTTATAAGTGGCAGTGTGCCAGAGTCCAGCCAACAACGGCGCTGATCGTCTCAAAGACCCTCGTCCCCGCGGCGTTATTGTTGCCGTCCGCTCGCCAACCACACCCCAGGCCAACAAACACCTCGTCCAACTTGGAGGGATCAGTGACGTCAACGTGAACTTGTGGCCACTAAGCAAGGATCTGTGCAAGATGCGCCGACAGACCTCGCTTCATAGGTCCTAAGCGTAAAATAATTCACAGTCGTCGTTCCAGGCCGAAAGGACAGGCAAGTGAAAAAAAGGAAGTGGCGGTGAGAGTTCTATAGACTGAATGGTTCTTCTGAAGTCAATTGTTTTTAAATGGTGCATTTAGGGAAAGAATGGCACACCCAGTGAAAAAAACAGACAACACAGAAGTAGATAGGCGAGCTGCTAACAACATGTCGCAGATTCTTATTTCCAGCTGTCTTTCTCACTGACTAGCATAGAGCAAAGAGTCTGCCCACTTTTACAAACGAGAAGCTCTACCTACCACTTAATGTTGCTTGTGATGACAGTTCACATCTGTACACGCAATACGTACTTGGTTAAACTCGAATACAATTGCTTGCAGCATCGACTATCAACACGCATTACGTCTGGAAAGCCGTATTGCATCTGCTGTTCTTAGGAGGATGGTTGAGAATGGCGAGGTGTACATTCTTCCCGACCTCACCGTTAGGAAAAATTTCTGTGAATTTACGGAAAAGTAAAGATAATTAATTCTCCAGAAGTCTTCGTAAAATCACGGACACTCCAAGTTTTTCTTTATAACAAAATCCACCGTAAACTTTCGGGCAGCGCGTTTTTCTCACAAAAATTAACATTCATTTAAATTACTGGCACTCCGTTTTCCAGAAATACCAAATATTTTTCTTCACTATGTTTTCTTAAGATCTTGAAATAATATTTAGTAATCTAAACATTTCTCGAATTCGCCGGGATTCGAACTCGTGGCCTGAGAATTACTAGGTAGACATTCTAACCATTATACCACAGTGATCTGACAGTGGAGGGTTCAACAGAATAATGTTCAATTCAACAGCCCAACTTTCAATGTTTATTCAACGAATTCAAGTTTAACAAGAACCACAATTCAAATAATTCAACTTTCGGTTCCAATTGTATCGCGTATTTAACGGCCTAACTTCAATTCAAATCTACTTGCATCCGCTGAAGCCGTCACGTTGTTCTTTCAACATGTCCTTTCTCTGGACATCTACTCATCTCAGCTTTCAGCTAAGTGATACGCTACTACGTAAACATTTAATATAGGGTTCAACGTTCCGTCATCCAGTTATATTGAATCACCAATGACGTTGAGAAACATTTGAAAACAAATGATGATGTACTTTAATTTATCAATTTATCTATCTGTTTCACGTTAATATACTTAGGCTGTCAAGAGTGCACACTAGAGAAAAAATATTATTAGAAGGGTTTGCATGGCCCTTTTATTATTTTATATAATAACTGTGCGATGCACATTTTTTATTTCAATGTTTTATACTAATGTTTAACTGCCAATTATTTTTAATTAATAATAAATTTATCAATTCACTCTGTCATACATTGTTTTTTTTTATTTACAGTTCTTCCTCTGGGAACTATTAACAATTACTTGGTAATACATGAGCAGTAAAAGGCATCAGCCTTGTCTCTGTCTTTTTTTTTTTTTTTTTCGAGCACGCATACAAACGTTATACGTATAACTATGGTAGCAGAAAATATTATTTAATATAGTATTTAAAATATACAAAAAGGAAAGACGCGACAGTGGTGTTTCACAGCATATCTATCTTCTTCAAAGAAAAATATGGTGTCGTACGTAATTTCTCCCAGGCTTATGAGATACGAAAATTCTTCGGAAATTAAGGTTGCTGCTGCTCTGCACCTTAAACATGCACTGTTACATCACTGTATTGTCATAAAGGTGAAAGCTAACGGAAAATACTTCTCACTTTATGGATTCTAGATTTTTTAAAAAGGAGCTTTTGTAAAGTACGTGTACATTTAATTTTATAAAAACTTGTGAATAATATTGTGTTTATATTAGACTAACTTGCATGTAATGTCGTTGCGGGCTAGGTAGCGTTTACATTTAAAATTTAAAGACTGAAAATGAAGCGTTTTGGCAAAGTAAAAACTTTTCTATTGCTAAAATGACTTTTCGATACAGTTTGTAGACAAAAAAAAAAGGTACACGACAACCTGCATTATGGTTTGTAACGTTAGGGTCTGGAAATTCTAGAATTTATTTTAGAATATCCGTTATTAGAAGTTGTCTATTTTATTAATAATATTTTGAAATAGTTATTTTAATGCGTGTTAGGGATTAACTATTTAACATCGCGGGTCATGCAGGAGAGAAAACGCCAGAATTACGGCAGGAAAGTTTTAGGCTTATCTTTAATAATTATTTTATGTAATTGAGTAACCGCTCGGTGGCAAGCTATAACGTCTTCCTCAATCACATTCCAAACCCTTCCTAATCTTACCAACTCTCTCACTATTACAAACTCCTCAAAAGTAAATCCATTCCCTCACAGACCTCCTAGTACAGCCTGCCTACCCTGTTCTGCTCATCTGAATCTTCTCGCTGTTATTCCCTCTTCCTCTATACTCCGTCTTGGTTAACAGGCAAGCCTAACTTACCCCAGCCTCTCTCTCCAATTACTACCGTGCACATCCTATGACCAGCCTATACACACTTCTCCTTTCCTCCAGCGAGTTCCGCCCCAGTACCTTTAACAGTACTGATGGTCGTAAGAAGGTAAATTTAGAAGAAATCTAGAAGATAATCACACAAAACATCAGAAACATAAGCTACTTTGCGGAAATCTACAGGTTGACACGTCGAATGTATACATACTTCGAAGCTTCTCGATGTTCAATATTATTAGAGATGAAGTCTTCCTTTCATAATAATATGATGGCAAATAAGACGAAATCTTGGTAGTATCGTAACGGTGCGATATAAATAGTATCCCGTGGACTCCTATGTCATGTATACTTTGATATTTATAAAAACAAAACATTGTTTTATTTTTTTAAAACACGCTGTTACGGATGAGTATAAAACACTTAAGAAACACAAGTTTCGTACGCATTGTCAGCATAGCATTATCACAGTAATTTTGTGTGTCTACGTAGTGTTCATGTAGGCTAATTAATATTGCGCTAAAATAAAATAAACTATTCACCGTTACTGCCTCTCACATGCACTTCGTATGTAAGTAAATGTCTGCGTGTGTATCGTTTTACTGGTTTTGTAAAATGTTCGAGATTACTCAGGCCCTATGTTTGTAATGTTTGACGAGTTCTATAGCAGCTAATGTATAACTTAACACTTAATAAATCAAATTAAATGTACAGTAAAGTAACTTGCGTCATGACCACTGGAAATTGTAGTGTGGTTTTGCCAGGGATATTTTAGAAATTATACGGGGTGTGAGAACAAAATGAAAAATATCCACTAACGAAAAGCGTGAAGTTATGGAGTTTTGATACCTGCGTGACGACACCAACGGTTATGGTGAGCATAAATAGTTATTATAATTACGTCTAAAAGGTGTTTAACTGTGAATTTATTTTAGCGCTTTCCGAGTGGAATGAAGGAAATAGCATTTGTAAATATATAAAGATGTTTTCGAACAAGCGAAGGAACAAATCTCGTGCTTAATGCATATTATCAGTGTAACGCTAGAGATTAGATACCGCGTTCGAACGTGGTGTTCTATTTATTCCCAGTTGGACTTTTACGTTATGTGCTTTCGATTAGCTTGCCGCTGGCAGTAAAAGGACATTTTCTGTCAGTAGTATTTCACTGTTCGAAGTTACCTTTGTAACATATTGTAGTTTTTGAAAACCGCAATTTAGGATACTATTCAGAACGCGTTGTTATTTTTGTTTTCAAGAAAAAACGCTACTATTATAAACTTAGAGAAACTTACAAAATTATTATTTTGTTACAATATTCTACAGATAATGAGAATTAAGGATATAAACACAATTTAAAAAATAAACTTATTACAAACGTAACGTTAGCTGCTGGCGAAAACGGTTGGTCCTGTTATATAAATAATTTAGTCACTATCAATAAGTGTTATTTAGTCACAAAACAGTAATCATGTTGGAAACGTCGAATAACCATGCAAAAACAAATTTTAAAATTCCACAGAAGATTAAACTCACGTTCTACAACTATAATTAAATTCTGGAACGTACACTTTACTAGCATAATGACACGTACATTTGACATGCCTTTTGTTCCATAAGCACTAAACCTCGTCCAAATTCTCATTCATTTTTTTATTTTAAAAAAATGCGTTATGTCGTTAGGGGTAATGTGTTGATTCGATGAACCCGTTAATGGTTTAGAATAAATAATTTTTATAAATGTTAATAGTCAGAGACTGAAAACATATCGTTTTGTAAGACATGCTGACTACCACCGTTTATTTTGTACCTTTTTAGAGGTTTCTTACAACTTTGATTTGCAAATAACTTTATATTACTTATGTCATTCTACTCTTAAGAAGTAAAATAGTTTAGTTACACGGACTAACAAGAGAAGGATACTTTTAGTTCAAAGGACTCTACAGCAGCACAAGATTGCCGGGGGAAAAAATGCTTAAGGAACACGTCTGACGTAAATCTGAAAAATAATAATTTTTAAGGAAAATACATGTATAGAGTGAGGTTAGGAGGGTTTACGGCTTTACAACAATGAGGTCTTTATAACCGACGAGGGAGATGTGAGGTGAAGGGACAACACCGCACCCATGCCCGGGACGGGAGTAGAACCCAGGACCTCTTGCATCGTAGACCGGCGCCTAACTGGCTACGGTACGGAGGCAGGCAACACCTGTAAAACAAAGGTAGATACATTCAGGGCAAATGGATGACCCTTATTCCCATACCGTCAAAAATATTAATTTAATTTTATAGTGGGCCTACACACAATGGTAATCTACATGATAATTTACAACGTTCAATAAAACACACATAAAAAAATTCACTGCTTTAAAACTCGTCATCTGATCTGAAATCCACATTTCAAAACAAACCCCTCTTGTTAGTATACACACTTAAATGTTTAGTTGCAGGAAAAAAAAAGCAGAGAATATTTGTATCGCCTGCGTATAGCTAACGCATTGCTGGATGGTGAAGCGTTGAAATCACGATCAAACTTTTTTGTCCCTCATTACACTC
The DNA here is from genome assembly GCA_003012365.1 of Medauroidea extradentata. NCBI lineage: Eukaryota > Metazoa > Arthropoda > Insecta > Phasmatodea > Phasmatidae > Medauroidea > Medauroidea extradentata. The sequence continues at coordinate 586 of PNEQ01060047.1, read as the reverse complement.
GAGAGTTAGCTGAAGAACTATTGACTGGTGTGTACACAAAAACAACAAAGTATAATAAATAATATACACCAGCATATCCTAAGACCAACCGCCACTGAGCGAGTTGTGAGTAACAAGCCTTATAGTTACCGCTAAATTACGTCGAGCAACTCTGGAATTAGAATATTATTTGAAACAACAGTATTAACACAATTTACTTTATGGTATATAATGTTTACAACAACTTTTGGGAAACAAGTTTTCTAATATTCATGAAGAGCAAATAAACTGCGCAAGGAACTGACAACAATATTGATTGAAACCTGTTTTCGTGGATATTTTATCATATTTGTAACTACGCAAGTTTTACACGCGTCGCCCATCAGGGAAACTTTGTAAATCATAGTTCCAAAAATGTTCCCGAAATAATCCACAAAACTGTTGTTCCGGACTTTTCGTAAACAGCTATGCCACTACTCTCAGTAATCTGGTCACATAGTAAAATTAGTGTGATGGCGTGAACAACTAATCTATATATATATATATATATATATATATATATATATATATATATATATATATATATATATATATATATATATATATA
>PNEQ01060046.1:23743-49995 GCA_003012365.1 Medauroidea extradentata | reverse complement strand
ACCTACTGCCAATCAGCGTGATGCAGCTGCTCTGCTAGTCGGCAGCCAGGCCAATAGGAAACCTGTAGTAACATGCAGGAGCCAAACAGACACGGGGCTGGAGTCTACAGCCTCGGGCAGCCAATAAGCGGCCAAGTTCGCCTATATCAAACGAGCCGCCACGTCATTTCACGTCTGTATTACTATTTAGTCTGTGCCAATATAATGTCTTGTTATCAAATAGACGAGGTCTGTAATCCGGCAGCACTCGTCCATCAACAGCCGTCTAGCTCTCCTCCGGGACTCGTGAGTCTAGTACCGGCGGAGGCGTGCTCGTCCGTCGATGCCGTCTACCTCATCAATCCAGCTTTCGGTAAGGTCTTCAGGTCTAATTATGTGGCAGCAACCCTCAACATAACACAATATATTAATTATCAGTAATATTGCACTCTCCTCCTAAATTAATATAATATTTTGTAACCATATTTGTATTCAGAGTACCTGCCATTGTAGTAGAGAAAATGCCCATTTAACCATAAATGTCTGTGTCATTTAATCCTAATTAACATCTGAATAAACCCACAGTTATGGCCATGAACTTTTCGCGAAAAGAATTTTGCCCCAGTTTGTATCAGTGCTTTATGTGCACACCTGCACATCTGCTTTATAGCCAGTGATTGGATACTGTAACTCTCGCATGTCATGGGGTCCTACTTCCAACTCACAGGTGTGTGACGTCGTAGTAACCTCGTTCTGATTGGCGCAGTCTAGTAAGACACGTCACTTCACAAAGACACGCTTGTCAATAACTATGAAGCAGAACTGCAGATGTGAACGTAAGGCACTGAGACAAACTGAGGCGAAATTCTTTTCGCGAAAATTTCATGGCCGTACCCATAGTGTAGCTACCATCTGAGAGAAATCCCTCAAAATAAAAATAACTTCTTACAGCAACTAGATAAGTAAATTCCCTAAATATAAAGTTTTGCAACACTGCATGCTAGTTGAGTGACTAGCGCCTAGACGCTAGCGCGAGGTGTGTTGTGTCGTCTACTAGTCCTCGGACACGCGAAATGCGTCCACCTCGAGTTCTCGGAAGGCTTAATGACTCGTGGACGTATGACGACGCTAGGCCTATTCCTTGGGACGTAATCCCCTCGTTATCGTTTCTACACGCCATATCGACATCTCGGCGACAGATAAAGCAGCTGGCTGGCTTCTGTGACCGCAGTCTGCCGGGTTTTTGCAGCATGGCCCCAGGGATGCGAACCAGACGCCACATACGTCCTAGAGCTGACTCCTGTCCTGCCCAGATCAGCCGCTGCTCTACCTGCCATGATGCGAAAGTAAGTTTCCCCTCCACGTCTTGGGTCGTAATTCACGAGTGTTTTTTTTTTTTTTTTTGTTATCTGGGGGAGATTAAGTCAACCACCAACTCAACAGTAGTTATGTGTAACCAAGCGATAACGGATTTCGTAATACAGGGCCTAGAATGTCGACATTTGCTGAAAATGAGATAGTATAAAGTATGTGTAATTAACTTGAGACGTTTTCGACTTGGCCGCCTAAAGGCCCTTGCCATGCTTCAAGTCCGCGAAAGTGCATCCCTGACTTGACGTCACACATGCCGTTGTTCAACGACACACAATGCACCCTAGAATGTCTCCTTCAGCTAAGAACACAAGCCGCTTACCCTTCCCTAGCCCTAGATCCGAGTTGACGAAGTGCATACTACTTCATGAAGGGGGCAAGGGCATTGGGTGCAAGGGCGAGTGATCAAGGGTCCATTGTACTGAAATCAAACACAGCCTTAGCCAAGTAAATCTTACTTGTTGCTATATATTATCACAAACGACATATTAACGTAGCCCTAAAGCGCATATCCAAATATTATTAACCTTGAAACTTTACAACCCATTCCACCCCTCCCCCCAACAAATTGCGAATGATCTTCCACAATAACAAACAACTTGTCTTCTTCACGAAAACCCACACTCGTATAGAGGCTAACAATTTCCCAAGATCCGATAAATCCATGGACTACAGTTTTTGTAAATAATTAAACAAGTAAATACAATGTGAACTAATACAAAATAGGACTCTGTTCCACTGTTCGTCGGAATTTAGTGCTACATGTCAAATTTCTTTAATAATTTAACAGAAAGGAAAATGCTCTCACTTTAACTTAAAAATTATACCATAATGCAGACGACGAAAAGTATTGCAATAAATTACCTAAAAAAAGTTTCCAAGTGTAGCCTTTTTTTGTTTTTCAAGGATATATCCTGCACACCGAGTTTTTTGTGGATAAATATTTTTTATCAACCACACATTAACAAGAATTTATTATAGAACATGAAATACACCTCGCCTTTTTATTAACACCCCCTCCCCCTAAAAAACTCAAAATTATAATCTGAACCACAAATAATGTTAAGGGTAATTAATGACAGTTTTATAAACATCTTGAAAAAAAATTGTGCACCCCGTTCCGTGCCGCTACCCAGTTTTCAATCCCCTATTCTATATGTTTCCTTCCCCGCCCAATATATTTTTTGTTTGGAGGAAGCTTTAGCGGGCGCTCACATACACAACTCACCAAAGTTTTTTTTCACCTAATTTTTTTGGGTATCCTGTTCTGCCCCACTACCCCATTTTGCCCCTGTAACCCGTTTTGCACCAACCTCCCAAGGCATACATTTTATTTTTGCGTAAACTCTCGAGGCTGCTCGTACAATTCACCAATGTTTCATCGGAACCGGATTAATAATGTAGGAACTTTTAGAAGACGAACACAAACAAAACTCCAGTTTGATTTTATAGATTAAATTTTGCTGGAAATTTTAGAAGTCGTTGCCTATCAAACTTAACAGCCTCTGAGTTTAAATGGTGAATGATTGTTGTAGTGAATTAATTCTCAGTGGATAAACAGCATAGACAACTATTTATAACAAAAGAAGTTCACGGACAATATGTGGAAGAATCCTGCCGTATCCTAATGTTAATCATAAATACTTAAATCTTAAACGTAATTTAGAATTTTATACTTCACAAAGAAGCCTGTCCGTCACAATATTTACAAATAACACTTTGTTAAAAAGAGTTGTTTGAAATATTCATACATAGATAAGTAATGTCTTTGGCATTTGAGTCCCCATTCGAACTCTGTAGCTGAACGCTTGTTATACTCAGCTCTTAGTGTTAATGGGCCTGGCGTGCGAGACGTGTTGTAACGTGGAACGTAAAGTATTTTCCAACGTAGAACAATTAAAAATTTTTCCAATGCGTTTATCTACTAAAATAATACACACTTCAGACTGTGTCCCTATGATTTCAAAAATGCTGTACGCCAATTAAGAACATGATTACCAAGCTTTTCAAAAGTGCTAAAATTGAGTTTTTCACGTTGCTCTAGCTGAGAAAATATCATCCGTAACCGTAAAACAAAATAACGGAACCTGCATTGGACTTTACCACATACTTTCCACAAATAAAATGACAGTATCATCACTTGAAGTCCCATTGAAAAACACATTGGACGAAAACACTGAACGCTAGTTTGGTTCTCCGCCCCTAGAGGCGATGAGGTGTTTGAAGGACGTGTTATATTCGACTTAGGAGGACTGTGTACTTAGCCGTTGGACGTTGTGGCGTGTCACGGGAATACTTTTTTACGCGAAACCGCTGAAATTATTCTTATTGTTGTTATCTATGAAACGAGCACTCACTTGAAACTACGTATACCACTTTCTGAAAATTCTTTACGCTTGTTAGTGAAATTATTTTTGGGCCTTTGGAAGAGGCTAAAAAAGGCTATTTTTAAAATGATGTAAGTGAAAATACGACCTAAACCCGTAAATTGCAAAATGAGTTGCGTGCATTGGTATTTACTTCATACTATGCAAAATAAAATTATAGGATCACCTCTTAAAGTCCCATAGGAAAAAGAGTTCTATGAAAACATTGCACGCCAGTTTAGCTGGGAATATAGACCATGTGCCTATCGTCGAGCGTGGTACTATGGCTCTTATCACTCCGCTGTTCCCGCGCGTCAAACACGGAAATTTCAAACCAGTGCACAGTACTCTTAACGCCTTCGCCATTTCCGTGCGTCAAACGCAAAAAAAAAAAGCTAGCGTCTACTACTAAATCTTAAGGGCGCCGCCTACCGCGTGTTTAGAAGTTCAGAAATGACGGGGCTATAAGGGCGACCTTGAAACGCGCATCAAATGCCGCATCACCGCAACGAGCCAAGCACTGAAATAGCGTACAAGATTCCCACCGATCCGTTTTCACTATGTGACTTCAAGCGGTGACCATATAATTCCATTGATGGAAAGTCAGTAGCAATGATAAGTTTACGTTTCTATTTGATTTCCAAATACATCCCGATAGGACATTTTTAAGTTCGGCTGCCTTAAAAAGCCGTTTTAAGCTCTGTTGGAATGCTTCAAAACTGGGTTTTTAATGAGCACGTTGTCTTAAAAATAACATTCCGACCTAGTCCGAAGTGTGCTTTATTCACTGAAAAAAGAGTATAGTTGCAGGTACCATACTTCTGTTAAAATAGGGTCAACAAAACAGTTTGGGTGTTGGTACTACTCTCGACAGTTCCTTCAACAGTCTGTTGTGTAGAAGTTACCATCTGGTTTGTAAAAGCAACAAGGTTATTTGTCTCTTCTACAAAACATATTGTTGAAAGAACTGTCCAGAGTAGTACCAACAACCAAACTGTTTTGTTGTCCCTATTTTAACAAAAGTATGGTACCTGCAACTATTATATTTTTTCAGTGTTTTCATACGTTTGTACGATGGGCACGTGTGAAATAGCTTCGTAAAAACAGACGTTTTACGAACACGCTGCAACGCATTTGAAGCGCGTGGTGTGCGGAAATCCTAAGAGGGCGACAAAGGGCGTTATTTCGAGATATGTTAGAGGACAATGCGAAAGAAAATAGATGTGAACAAAGTTTACGCAGAATAATGAGATGTTGGCATGCCACTAAGGGTAAATACGAATAGAAATTACTGCTTTTTTAAATTTCGTTAACATTCTTAAAATCAGTGCTATACCTGAACAGGAAAATAAAATAATACAAGTATTGATAAAAACCACAAATATGCCTATTTCTATATATCTTATTTACTATTTCACACAATAATGTACATTGAGTTAATATTAATGTATAGCACTTACTTCAATGTAATTTATGCGCAATGCAAATTAGTAATTTTAATATTAAAATCCTTTATCTTTTACGAAGCCTCAAATTCGCATATAATTGCGTTATATTTCTTTACAAACCAATAATTCCACTGGAACGTTATTATGTAAGGAGTGTGCAAAATTAGTTTATATAGATATTTGTATGCTTTCAGATGTTTTTCTGACTATTAGACAAAAAATAATATAAAGAACTATTGATGGTAGAGTGAAAGTCTACAAACTTTTATAAATGTCGTGTACTGTACACTATCTGAAAAAAGTTAAAGATAAATACCAAGATAGTAATAGCTAAACAATTTGACTACAATTTTGTATATGAATATAATAATCTCAGACCTTATGATTATTTAGTGAAATATTGAGGACATAACTATTGCAGTGCTATGGCGTCTCTGATACCCAAGAAAAGCATAAGGAAAAAAACCAGCCGAACTGCCTGTAGTCGACACAAACATAAATATAGATCTTTCACGATAAAGTGAACACTGCATACAGTTTTCTTTCTGCCGTTTTACAGCCATCTTTACTATTTTATTACGAATTATTCCGTGTAACTAACAATTGGTGTAAACGTTTCAACACTCTCGAAAGTTAACATATATTGGCCCAATAAAACATATTTTTAATTAATAACAAGTTCTGCTGATTGGTTAGCTTATAGTGAACAGCCTAAAATAAATATTATTATATTGAGATGACGTGTCACTGCACTGACATATGTGCTCAGAATTTCACTAAATAATTTACCCTTACTGCAAAAAATCTTCCAAAAACTTCGAGTGACGAGTAAAAATAATCAGGAAACACAGGAGGAGTGAGCTTGTGGCCTGGGAGTACGCGGTAATGTGCTTAAAACTTGCCTCATCGCTTGTAATTACCCTCAGAGACTAGGTTTCATAATAGTCTGCATACTCTTAAGTGCTTCATGAATGTCCAAAGCGAGAAAGTGAAGATCGTATGCATTCATAATATTGCTGAAATCGCGAGAATTCTATTTCAAAAAAGAATTATCATATAAAACGTTCCAATGCGAAAACTCGGGAAGTAAGCAATGACGTAAGTCGTATTAGGAGACTGTAACTTCAAATATGTTTTTGCAGGACACGGATTGAATTAAAATACAAAGATTTAGCGAAAATATTGTGTAATAAAATAGTATGCTTAAGAGCGCGTGGCGCATGAATTAACACTGGAGATATCTGGTGAATCCAGTATGTTAATCTCTGTCAACATCTTGTGCAAATATGTGGATAGAATGACGCATTAGCATGAGATATTTCTTACGCCGCATATTTGTACTTTACTTTTCGTTGCAAAAGATTACGAGGAACGGACTCTGCGGAGTAAAGCCTGTTTAAACAAACTCGCCAGGATTTGCTTCGGTTAAGGGCCCCGCCTGTCCGCTCGTTAGAGGTTCAAAGGTGATGGAGCAGTAAGGGCGACCTTGAAGCGCACATCAAATGTCGCATCGCCTCAACGAGGCAAGCACTGAACTAGCGCACAAGGTTCCCGCCGAACCTTTTTTACTATGAGCCACTGAGGGTGTTCAGTGCGATAAAGTCATCATTTCATATTTATATGAAACAGTGTTAGTTTTATTGACGATAATTGTGAGTACATTTCACTCTTACGAAACAATTTTAGCTCTCATAGTTTTCTCATAACGGGGTGTCAAAGTCAAAATTTGCTTGTTCTGCTGCCATGCAAATAGGGAAAACCAATTGACTTACGTACGTGAAATAATTTACAGTGAAGTAACATACTATCGGCTAAGTAATAAAAATTTGAATCAATCCGCGAACTTTTTTTATATTTTAAAAATATTGCTGAATTCGTAACTTTTTTCTGTACTTTTGCAATTTTTTTAAATTCAAAATATTACGTTGTTTTTTTAAAGTGTTTTATTGCATAGCTCATGAGATGTAAGTTCACAGTGAATTAGTTTAAGTAGGTTAGTTGGTTTTCGCAATTTGCATGGCGACGTAATATGCAAATTGTGACTTTGACACTCCGTTATGAGAAAACTATGAGAGCAAAAATTGTTTCGTGTAACATGTACTCACAAGAATCGTCTACAAAACTAACAATATTTTGTAAAAATATAAAATTATGGTTTTATCGCACTTGAACACCCTTCAGCGGTGACCATGTAATTTTATTGGTGTAGCGTGTGTAACAGAATTCAGTGAACGTCTCAATCTGAGTTTCATACAGGTCCGGTTATTACATTTTTAAGAACGGCAGTCTTAAGACGGCCATTTTTAGCTATTTTAGAGGGCTTAGAAACAGTGTTTGTAATGAGCATGGTGTGTTAACAATGACCTCCCGACCTTGTCCGAAGTGTTTTCTTTTCGTATGTTGGGGGCCGCGGTGGCCGAATGGCGTGGCCATTCGCCTTCCAACAAGGCGATCGGATTCTATTCCCGGTGGGGTCAGCCCCCAGATTTTCGCATGTGGAAATCGTGCCGGACGATGCCGTTGGTCGGCGGGTTTTCTCGGGGATTTCCCGTTTTTTCCATTACCTACATTCCGGTGCTGCTCCATAATCACCTTACGTCGTCACCTCTGACCAGTGCTGAAGACGTCGATGTTAAGCGCTGACCAAAATCTCCCACTATCACTATCACATTTCGTACGTTGGCACAATGTGCATATGTGGAATAGTTTCCTAAATAAACCTATTTGCGAACACACTGCAACGCATTTTAAGCGTGGGGTAGGCGGCCTCCTTAATGTGGAACATTCACTACCATCTTGGATTTGCATATTTTGCTATAATTTATGTTTATGAATTATCTTTGTATGTTAGGCCATGGTCTGAATGCTTGGCAGTGGTTACAGATCCTGGCTGGTTGGCCAAAGGTCCCGGTTCGATTCCTGGCCGGGGAGGAAAAATGTATGGTTGTATCCCGGAGTTCAGGACTGGGTGTTGTGTTGTCGACATACTGCAGAAGACAATGCAGAACCAGCGCAGTTGCATCCTCATTTAGTCGCACCTTAGGTGTTTCCCATGAGATTCAAACCTGCCCCTTGGCTGAAAACTCATTATTAAGCCATGATGAGGCTTAAAATATGCCATACTGGAAATATTACATACATCCTGAATTGAACCTTGTTATCAGTCAAGTTTGAGGAATTGCATAACGGACGTTTTTCATTCCTGTTCTAAAGTTTTACAAACCAAGTAAATGAAACTTGATATGTCGACACTTAAACTGGCAATCATGTCATATTATTATTAAACTCTTATGAAGTTCAAGAAATAATTTTCGTTAAGCATAAACATACAAATTTCGCAAGTGGTTACTCTAGGTGATATGATCTTAGTTAGCTGTTACCCACCGATTTCGTTCCCGGGGTTTTCAGTTTTTAAGCTAATATTTCTGAAACTAACAAGCCTTGAAAAAATGTTTAATGGTTCAAAATTATGGTAAGGGTCATTACTGACGGTGTAGGAACATTTTAAAAAATAAAACTGTTTCACCAAAATTTTTTAATTACCCGTTATGCTCCTCTATAAACAGTTCGTACCCCCCCCCCGCCCCATTATTTTCCCCTTTTTCCCAGATAATTTTTTTGGCAGAACTGTTCTCGGTTGCGCGCTCAACTCGCTAAACTTTCATCGCAATCGGATGAATAACACAAGAGGAACTCATAAAAGACAAACAAAGAAACATTTATTTTTATGCAAACATTTCTACATAACTTTTATCAATTGTGTTTCATATAATAAAATATAATAATAATTTGTATAAGAAATTACAGTTCGTATTATTTTCACTCGTTTATATAATAAAATTGGTAGGAAGTAGATGTTGTACGCAAACGCGTATGACTCGCGCGGAATATTACTTAACGGACGCTCTGTACCGAAAAATACGCAAGTTTATATCTGAACGAAACACTGTTTTACTCTTAACACACGATATTAATAGTTATTTCCCACAAGTCAAATATTTTACGATTCCATAGTTTTCGTACAAGCATACGCCAAAGCCGACTATTATTGCTACTTAAACTAAGTGAAACCTTTTCAAATTATACGAATGAGTGAGTAAATCATGGTTTATATTTAAAACATTATTGAATATACTTAAATTTTTGTTCGACTTATAGTAGCTACCTGTATTGAAAAAAATAATTATTACGTGAAATAACAAAAGTGTCATTCTGTAGCTGAATAGGTTAACTTGCACTCAAAATTATTCATTCGTTGTGGGCGTCAGGCGGTAGTCATGATTAGTGTCGCAGCCTTGGAACATACCGGCTATGATGACATCAACCTTGAGTGTCGTTTAACACACTCCGCATGCGAGGAGGTATCTTCCTCATAAGGCCTCCAGATGTGAACCTCCCACACACTTTACAGACTTTGCTACTTCTGGCTAGATCACTCGGTGTTTCAGTTCAAGAGCCGACCCCCAGTGCACGAGAACTCACTCAACTGTCCTCCGACATTATAGTCACGTGGTAATATTTGAGAGGAATGATGTACGACCATCTGTAACTATCAATATTTTTCCCGATGCAATGTTGTAGAAGGCGTATGGGTATTGTTGACATGTCATGCTCGTTATTTTAATCTATCACACACTTGTTCAGTGTTGCCTAAAAATTACTACGTATTATCTGTCACTTATGGGAAAACAAGAAATATTGTGCATTTTTTTAAACCCAGGCCCACTTTTCTTATTGATTATACTTTTCATAGATCGCTGAGTAAATATAGGTACATAAATTAAACAATTTTAATTGAGTGTAACATTTACATATATTTATGTGTTGGAAGGGGGCATAGTTACACTTTTATTTCCCCTGTTTCTCTTTTCCTTCCTTGGACCAATCTCTGAGAGAGTATATGTTATGTCGAAAATAATTCTGTTTAGATAGCCGCTCTTGGTGAAGGTATTTTACACGTCACAGGCCTAGAAGTTCGGAAGTGTTAAATACGACACAGCGCGTGAATCACGCCTCGTCCTAACCTCCAGACGCAAGTCACTCAATTGCCGTGCAATCTTCTCGAAAACTACTCTCGCCTCTATGAGAAGTGAGAGAAGTGAGATATTGGTCAGCACTAACATCAAGGTCTTTAGCGCTGGTGAGTGGTGATATGACGCGAGTATGTAGCAGCACCGGAATGAAAGGGCGGGGGAAACGGGAGATCCCCGATAAAACTGCGGCGTCGTCCGGCACGATTCCCACATGCGAAAATCCAGAGTCCGAGCCCGCCAGGAATCGAACACGGATCGCTTTGGTGGGAGGCGAGAGATCTAACCCCTCGGCCACCGCGGACCCTCGCCTCTACGAGACATTCAGTGGTGACCCTATCATTTCATGACGTAATATTGAACAAAAAGGCGTATTTTATTCGCATGTACCTTTTAAAAGATTCTGCGACAGTTAATACTTATAAAGTGCTGCAAATATTCGCCATTATCAGCAGTGTGAAAATAAACTTCAGCGAGACATAGAAGACCTGAAATGTTATTCGCAGACGGACATCACACACGCTGAGCAGTTTTTGTATGAACTTAATAACGGTCTACGCTATGCACGCCATACGGTGGTTAGGCAGGTCACCTTTAAAGTTATAGGAAAAAAAGAAGGGAAACCAAATTCGGAACAAGCTATACTGATTTTACTGATGTTATTTTGCATGCCACTAGATGTCTACGTCTCACTGGAGATGCTCAGTATGTTAGCCCATAGCATGACCGCATTCACGACAGTGGTTTTGTCGCATTCACTGTAACATCACTGGCAATGTTCTGATGACATCACAGACAGCAATTATCCTTGCCAGCAAGTATTTTCGTTAAGAGTGTGTGGTAGATAAATAAAACATAAAACACCATTTTTGTACTAAACGTTTATCAAAGCCAACATGGGAAATGTAAAAAGTAACAATCCGGGATAATACTTGCTAGTTTTACAAGCAAACATTTACCAAGCGTGATCTGTTATGCCGCAATTAAATGTGCTACGAGTTTGGCGTCAGCGATTGTTCTCCGGAAATACGGTACCAGAGAAACAAATAATGCTCAGAAATTTCTTAAAACCTGTTGTCTTAGGTGGTTGTATTTTTTTTTGCAGATGGTCTTGAGAAATCCACAGTATTAAACTTTTACTTTTAGCTTTGAATATTGAAATTATGTACCGTTCCATCTGAAGTGGTTGGCGTAATGGCTATGGGGTTCGTCTCTCACCACCAAACGATCCGGGTTCGATTCCCAACGGGGTCGGTCCGGTTGTCACATGTGGGAACCGTGCCAAACGATTCCGTTAGTCGGCGGGTTTATTAGTGGATATTCCCTTTCTCCGCTTGTTCATTCCAACTCCATACTCACCTCGTATCATCAGCGCTGAAAGACTTGCAGCCGAATTCCTCTTCACTTCTTCATTACATGCCGGTTTCCTATAGACAGGGATCCACGCATGAGTGTAAGGTGGACGCGATTTGTAGAGAATAATCAAACTTTAGTTCGCCGCGTATTTCGCTAATCACTTTTAATTACAAAAATTTGCGGCCCGCTATTTCCTATACTGTAAAATCTTCCCCAACAGTAATGGAGTTTTTAACCCCTACATAGTATGAGACGCTTTTCAAACTTCAGTTTATAGATCTGATTTTGAACATTGATAGTATAATAGTCCGGTAACATCAGTATATATTCACACACATATAATATATGCACACACATATACACAGCACATACTATACATTAGACCGTTTTCCAAAAAATGTGTAGAAACGCCACCTTTGAAGTATGAGAACGAGTTTTCGCATACCTACTTTCTCTTAACACTTCTATACGTCGGTGTGGTAAATTTACAGATTAGTTTTTACAGCGTAGATCGTTATTTTTTGTTTGGTTCTTATCCACTATTCCTCCAAGTTTGACTGACCGTCACGAAAAGCTCTTGTGTGCAGACGCTTTGATAATACAGAGATTCTTTAGCAAAGATGTATGTACTATTAAAAACCTGAGTATTAAAGAACTAGGCAGTTGAACGTAGAAATATTTTTCATCGCAGCGGTATTAATCGATCCGAACACAAGGAAATCTTTGCCTCTTGCTGTCTCGGTACGTCCTTGGAATACCTATGTTCAGCAAATCACAGTTAACATCGATAGACTCTTAAACTTCAAAATTCACTTCAGACTGGGTATTTTGAATAAAATTAAATGTATTTTTTTAGCTTAGCTGATAACTCAAATTATAATTACTTGTGTTGCATTTTATGCACGTCTCTCAATTATTATATCCTACTTGTATAGCTCGAGTATCTTTAAAGAATAATTCAAATAGCTAGCAATACTGAACGTAAAGTGTGAACCTACTGTATATTCTTAGCAGTGACCTAGTTATTGTGTAGGCTACATTTGTACCGGCAGTTACGCAGGTATTTGTAAGCTGTCATATTTACGTTGGTGCATTTCGGCATAATGTTGGGTGCAAAATCAAACATTGCTGAATGACTTAGTCTTCTCCACAAGTATCGGAATAATTTAGGTCATTTATCAACACAGACGCAACACACGATTGTAACTGTCCCTTGCCAAGATAATAACATTCAGCTTCCTAACATGTAGTAATATTAACCTTCCCCCTGATGTGTGTGCAGTGGCACCAATCTGTTATAACCACGCTATGAACTTACGTATGTCGCTGTTTTAGGGCTGCGGAAACACGTGTGGTGAAGTCAGCGCTGTTTGCTTACATTGTTGCGTGAACTGATGCACAGCTTATACCGGTCCTTTGTTAGTGATGTCACAATATTGTTGAGTTTATTTCTACCGCATTATGCATTATGATATTTTTCCTGCTGACAGTAGGATGTTCGTAGAAACACGAGCAAGTGTTGGCAGCGCTGGGATGAGCGGAACTTGTTCCATGGTTGAGCGTGGTCGATGACCCACTGCTCGGGGCGATCTCACGTCCCGGCCAGTAAGGACGACAGGGATGCGCGCATCTCGTGTCTCGTCGCCTCTATGCGCAAGTCTCTCAGTTGCTCTCAATCTACGGTTAAGCCTGTTGAAGTACAAACATCCCATGTCTACTTTGTAAGTGCATTTTAAGTTTTAAAAGTTCGCCGTCTTAAAAGTCTAACGAAAGATACAGATATTTGGAAACACAACTCTCTGTATAATTTAAAATTGTAAATATCAAAGTTATAGGCCTATATCAAGAAATTCCTCAATAAAAAATTTTGGATGGTTATGAAGTCACATTGCTTGTTTTTTTATTATGTCCATTATTAAAATCATACAGCCACTGCAATTTCTTTCAAATCCACTGATTTTAACTATACCGAGGGCTTCCCTTTGCAATTTCTCGCATCGAGATGTAGATCGTCTTAAAAATTATGTATTAAATCTTGTGTAAACTACACAATTCTTGAAGCCTATTTACCTAGGGTATTTCCATGAAATTAACAGTTATTTACGCCGAAATGGAATTTTTTTTTTCACTGAGTTTCAAAAAGATGAGCATAAATAACAAATACTAATCAAAGAAAAATTTTGGACACACGCCATTGCAACAAATGGTATGTCAAAGAAAACCAGAGAATATACACAGACAAACGCACAAATAAACTTCAAAATATTTTTTTTTCAACCCGTGAACAAGGAATAACAGCTGCAATTACACGAGGAATTATTCGATGAACAACAGAACAAGAAAATTAATCGGCACAAACTTGTTTTCTGTGACACCAGTCTGTGAAATGGCGTACGTCCAAAATTTTTCTTTTATTTGTAACGTGCCACCTATGTAAGAATCGTTCAAAAGATAACAAAACACAATTTTTAAAATCTCAAATTTCCCATTATATGTTAATCGCAGACAGTCTTCATATTCTACCGATCAGACAGCTAACTTGACAGAAAATATATCTGAATATGTTAATGCTATTAAAATCAAAGACAAAAAAATGTTTACGTGAGAGTTCTAGTCACCTTGTGACGTCACTCACCACCTGCTAGTATTTGTGATATGTAGAGACATGCAAATTTCGCGTTATTTTTTGACAGCTGACTAGACTTCAAGTGACTATAGGCTTGTTCGACGTCTCCCGCTGGCCGATATTGTCGTGACTTGCCGCGGAGAATGCTAACACGGTAGAGTGGCCAATCTCTTTAAAGACGTAACACACGTAAAGGACAACACATAAAGGTTCGTGGCCAATTGAATCGCAGATTGTGCTCTTATGTATAGGAAAGTGAAGTTTATTCTGCTACCAAATTATAACGCGAATTTTGCATGTCTCTAGTGATAAACAAATCATCTAGACCAGGAAAAATGCAACCACGGGAGATTGTTTCTAGTAAATTCAACCATCGACGACACGCGTCATTGTTAGATACCTGAAAATTTTGCGTATTCTTTTGGCCTCAAGCTATAATTCCAGCAACTATAAGTTCGTACTACTTTCGCAATTGGCCCGTGACTTATTTGATACTGCCTGGAAGTGGCATAGCCAATCAGTACAGAAGCAACTAAATGCAGGCCCATATCACTGCGTCATCGAGCAGCCAGTGAGCAGATAATGTGTACTAGAACACACGCATGTTTTTGGAGGCTAGCCTACATGTCAGTGAACTAGCGAATTTTTCCGGTCTCTAGTCATTGTAACGTACAGCCAATCAAAATACACCAGCAAGCCCAGTCTCCAAGTAACAGCATTGCTGTCAGCCTGCAGGAGTTCCTCGGACTATTACTATGCCTGAAGAAAGAGCAGGCATCAATAGGGTCATGAACCTTTCGCGAAAATAATTTTGCCTCAGTTTGTTTCAGTGCCTTACGTTCAAGTCTGTAGTTCTGCTTCATAGTCCGTGATTGGATGTTTTAGAACTCACGTGCCTTGGGTTCTACCCGCAAATTACGGACGACTTGAAAAGAGGCGGAGCTTCAGTCAGGTGTGGGAAACAATTCCTATCTCCATGGATACCGCAGCCGAATATAACCTTCATTTAGCTGTTTGGCATCACATGTCCCGGATGAAATGTACGACAAGATAATTGATTATTTGTTTGGAATTTGCCGTTTTTTCAGGTAAACATTGATCTTATGTATTTGCGTATCTTAACCACGAAGTAGAAACTACTATTTTTTTACCCTTGCGTGCAAATCTATGAATGCGCAACATTTTTGCTTTCTGCAATTACTAACTAACAAATCAGCGTGTTTGTAAACAAGCTTTGTTTCCCATAGTACTTTTCCCCTGCGGTGACGTCAGGGGGCGTGTACTTCAAGTCGTCCATTACGGACGTGTGGTGTTGCTATAAGCTTACTATGATTGTCCCAGTCAAATAAGAGACATCACTTTACGAAGACACACTTCCAATAACTATGAAGCAGAGCTGCGGATGTGCACATATGGCGCTGAAACAAACTAAGGGGCAAAATGTTCATGGCTCTAGGCATAAATTCCCGAAACGTCGCATTTGTTTCGAAGGATGCCTGCTACTAATGGGTCGTCTATGTTTACATTCGTTTGTACCGTACATACGCTATGGCAGCAAATTGTGTCTCGCAGACAACCAGAGAAAAATGTACACAGACAGACAAGTAAACAGAGAATTTTGTTGTTCAACTGGCGAACGAGGGAAAAGTGACTGAATTCTTTGCTGAATTGCATATGTTTCCCGTTGTTTGCCAATTACCAACAAATCCCTTTGGTTGTTTACTTGTCTGTTTGTGTGTTTTCTCTAGTTTTCTGTGAGACACCATTTACTGCAATAGCGTATGTACAACAACGTATTTGATTTGTAACCTGCCCCCATTGTAAAACATGGATTAAAAGTAACAGCAGCTAATACTGTCGTTTATGTAATTTTTTAACTGTGGATTTGTTGCAACTCAGTAACACCCACGTACAATAGAGTAGTTCCGTGAACATTGTTCAGTTCATAATAACCTTCGTTACAATAATCATTCAAAGATCACATTGCACGTCAAAGTAATCGTGCTCGCGAGATTGGAAACCATACCGTAGGCACGGATAGGTTAAACCATTTTATGAAAGAGCAGCTCGGAAAGTTTAAATGTTTGGATGTGTATCAAAATAAAAATGACTGAATGCGAGACGTCTGGAGTCTGGAGCCTAAGGCGCTTACGGAAAAGTATTAGGTATAATTAAGGGTAGGAAGTTTTCACGAAAATATTTTTGCACCTCTTAGTTTTAGTTCCTTATGCGCGCACCTGCAGTTCTGCTTTGTGACCGGTGATTGGATGTTTTAACTGTCAGCACCTTGAGGTTCCCGCAAACCACAGACGTCTGGTGTCGCAGTATACGTTCTTCTGATCGTGCAGAGTCGTTTTGCATTTGACTGTGCCAAGTATATGCAGCCCGTAACCATAAACTAGTGCTGCAGGCGTGCACGCAAGGCTCTGAAACAAAGTGATGCAGGAATCTTTTCGCGAAAACTTCGTGGCCCTAGGTATAATCTACCCGTTAGTATTGATCACGTGAGCAGATTTACTCGTTCATTGGATGTTTAACGAGCGTACGAAAACTCCAAGAGTTGTAAGTTTGCGGCCTGTTTTCAAGAATGCTGTGAAATATGCAGAAGCGGCATATTTCAGTTGCCCTAGACAGGTTCAGATAGTGCACAATATAAGTATAGGTGGTCCGGGATTAAGTGAGCACTAAAAACTTAACCGTTGAAAACTATCCCTAGCCGTTTCTGCATTTAATTCAACAGTAACAATAGTTACCTTACTATTTACTACTCGTTTGGTTGGCAGCGAAATTACGAAATATAGTCCTGTGTAGTTTATTATTTGAATAAAATGATATTGAAACAAAAGCAACCGAAATCGACATAATTGTACTTAATGTTTTTAATAATTGTTTAAATGAAATTATATTGTTTCCTATTTGACTGCACAATTTATCTTACACGTCCCGTCGTTAGCCTTTACGCGCGGAAATATACGAATTGGCTGCAAATAGAACTTTAGCATGGCTTTTTTGAGTGCTCACTTTATTCTGAACCGCTTATATAGGACAGCACAATTACGTACTAGTATTGTACATGTATACTGTACACACAAGCTAGAGTTAACAACAGAAAACACATTATATTTTGTATATACACGCGGGAGAAGTCACATATTGTACTCAAAAAGAAACTAAAATACTTTATTGTATCAAGTGCTCCATATGCACTAAATGAAATTTTCACAGTTTAAATTTGTTATCTGAATGTTTTGTTTGTATATATGATTGATCCAGTTGCACAGTGTACCTTCACCATTGTATTGTGTATCTCCAAATCTTCTTTGCTACATATTTTTTAAAATTGTAACAATTTTTTTTGCATTGTATCATGTATATGTATTTTTGTTATGTGTATTACATCAATGTATGCATTTATGTATGTTTGACAAATCATGTTCAGTATGTACTGACAATCTAGGATGCAATAAAATGAAATGAAATGAAAGGAAAATCAACTGCGAATGCATTTTGTTTCAGATTATTTGAGGTGCTGAGGTTCTTAGTGGCGTAAGTCACAAATATTTAGCAGTGTTGTTGTTTTTCATACTATTCAAATTTTCCCAAATAATTTTCTGAAATAAATATTTCACTCCTAGCTCAACTCCTGAATATCATTTGAGTATTGCAAAAATGTACTGAATTTTGCATGTGATTAAAAATAATTGTTTACGAGAGAACTATATTAACTGACGTAGACCACCGTAAATCTAAGCCCCTCATTCGAAAACGTGTTCATGCAGAGTATTTGGCGCAAAATTCATTCACGTAGTGGTGGTTTAAATGAAAAACGCGTAAATTTCCGACAGTCTTGATTGCATCCAGTTGAAGGATTGGTAGTTAAAGAAAAGAAAATAACGTCACTAGACGGCATCTAAATAAACCAGACAGGCGAGGGAACGGGAGGGATTGGACTTGTTTCCAAAAGTTGGAGGAAAAAGCCGAAGCTATAAATATGGAGTAGCGCGCCAAATCAAGGTCAGCGACAACCTCCCAATAACAATGCTGCAGGTTATAAAACAAGTTTCCAGTAGGATACACACAAAACCGAGCCAACTCACTCAACCGTAGACTTGTGTACATAAATAAATCTTAAACTTGATATCGCCCGTGACTTGGATTACATGGTTTTCAATTTCAATGCCTCTCTCAGTCATGCAATGTTCCGAGTACTCCAAATTTTCTTAAGTAATTAGTAAAAAATTATTTATTATTACTGTCTATATCTTTCCAAAAACTAAAATTTTCAAAATGAAAAACATTAAATTCATACAAATACGTGATAAACATTTTTGTCACTTCAAATTTCGTGTAATAGTATTAATATTGACGAAAATATAAAAAAATGCGGTAAATTAATTTTATGTTTAAAAAAATCTGACGCAAGATATATTTTTCAGGAAAATTGTAAATTGTACAAAAATATTATAAGGACAGGCCGTTTTAGAAACATTTAGAAAAGAAAAATCTAGGTCTACCCCATTTTCCTCATCGCCTCTTAAGTACAGATTTTATTTGTGAGGAATTGTATAAATGGCATAGAATGCACAGGTTACCAACACGCATAGATTCGTTCATTTATATACGTATATGAAATGGAGATATGAGATCGATAAACTTATGACACTGTATGACAGTTCACCATAAACTTGGCATGCACATATATTTTTTCATGGAGAAGGTTTTAATGCTATTAATTTTACTCTAACTCACCACGAGATGGCGCTGCATCGCATCAGCTTCTATGTCTAGCCTCCCCTTATAACAAAGTCCTATAAGTAGAGACATGCAAAATTCGCGTTATTTTCTGACAGCTGACTAGACTCCAAGTGACTATAGGCTCGTTCGACGTCTCCTACTGGCCGATATTGTCGTGACTTGCCGCGGAGAATGTATACACGGTAGAGAGGCCAATCACTGTAAAGACGTAACACACGTAAATGACAACACATAAATGTTCGTGGACAATTCAATCACATATTATGCTCTAGTATGCATAGGAAAGTGAAGTTTAGTCTGCTACCAAATGATAACGCGAATTTTGCATGTCTCTACCTATAAGATATTAAGGGTTAGGAGGTTCAATGTCTGTGTGTGTTTATGCAAAAAAAAATTAAATTAATCCAAGATGGTGACAGCCGAATATTCTTTAAGAGAAGTCGTCGAGGCTTCTTTTTGTAGCCATTGGAGGCAGAAAAGGTAACACGTACGGACAAGACTGGCACATGCTTTAATAATTAATCCCGCATTTTATGTATACAGCACTAAATTGACAAACTATGTTTGCGTATCAATTTTTTTAATGAGCTTCTGAGAGGTGATGGTATGATTTTACTTGTGGTAAGTATGGCATTAGGAAATATAAAGAACTGTTTCCATCTTTCTGAATTACTAATAAAGTTGCATTCTGCTAGATACAACAGTCTGAAGTAGTTTTTTTAAAGCAAATTTGACGAGAAAGCTAAAGGAGATACGAATGCAAACACGAAGGCGCCCATGTGTTTGTGGTACGGTACCGTCCGGACGGTATCACAGACAACAATGTTGGTACAGTTAACCGTGTACAACAAGTCCAGGAATTGCGACACAACAAGTATTCCACGCAAACTCTGGATTAAATTGGCGACGAAAATGTTGGTGGAAAAGTGTTCGACGACATGTAACATGCGCAATATGTAGGGCCCAGTAGTTTTGCCCCACTTTGTTTCAGTGTCTTACGTGCACACCTGCATCTCAACTCCGTGGATATTGACAGAATGTTTTTGTGCAGAGTCGTAGTTCATTTGACTGCGCCAATCAGTACACGGATAACTTCTACGCGTCACGTCTGTGATTTGCGGGTTTAACCTCCAGACGTTGTATGTTACGGCATCCAATCACTGGCTACAAAACAGAGCTGTAGATGCGCACGCAAGACATTGAAACAAAGTGATGCAAAAATCTTTTCGCGTAAACTACCGGGCCCTAAAATTATGTTAAAGTAGCGCGGAGTTAGTCCTCTCTTGCACTCAACAATTATGTTTCTACCACAGCCAGAAGTCTTTCTTTCCCTGCCGAGTATTTACCAATAAGAATATGGTTAGTGGAATACGAAGACCAGTGGTGCTGGCGTCAATGCAGGGGTGTATTCCTCAAAGTGTTAATAAATAGAGACATGCAAAATTTGCGTTATCCTATGGTAGCAGGCTAAACTTCACTTTCCTATACATAACAGAGCATCTTCTGCGTTTCAATTGGCCACGAACTTTAATGTATTGTCATTTACGTGTGTTACGTCTTTACAGAGATTGGCCTCTCTACCGTGTAAGCATTCTCCGCGGCAAGTCACAACATCGGCCAGCGGGAGACGTCGAACGAGCCTATAGTCACTTGGAGTCTAGTCAGCTGTCAGAAAATAACGCGAATTTTGCATGTCCCTATTAATAAACCATGCATCATGTTCGACACTACATGAGCCCAGGGTAAGGTATTACACACCTATAGGTACAGGCACGAGTATTTGGCGTATTCATCTGGCCGTAGCCTAGACTTCACAGACCTATACACGCACTGACCATAGCCGGTTATTAGTTGGCTTGTAACCGTACAAACGGGAAGCGCTTGATATCGCCACGAATTGTTTCCTTACGTATTTCGGGCTTGCAGTCGCCAAGGGTGCGTCAAAACATCTGTCGTTCAAATCTCTGAAGTATCAATGATGTATACATTCCTGATGTTCAACCCGACCTAGAATCAATACTAGAAATAATCGTGCATCTACCTATAACGCTATTTACATTTTTAAAAAAAATAAGTGCCAATTCACTGATTTACTTTAGGAATTTCTGCACATAGAATTGCGTTTGGTGATTAATCAGCAATCGCCAGATATTTTCACCGGTTTTATTGATTGAAACTGCTCCATACTGAATCAGGAAATAGACATCGGTAATCAGTAGAACCTCGAGTTTATTGCGAAAAGATTTTTGCAATTATTTTAATGCCTAACGTGCACATCTGCAGCTCCGCTTCATGGTCAGTGATTAGATGTTTCGACTCTAGTAACTTGTTTTGAGGTTCTACGGCAAATCACAGGCGTATGGTGTCAATATATTTTCTCTGATTGGCGCAGTCGGATGAAAGACGGCACTAAGTCAATAACCATGAAGTAGAAGTGCCGATGTGCACGTGAGGTATTAGAACAAAACTATGCAAGAAACATTTCCGTGATAAACTCGTGGCTGTAGTAACCAGTAAATATTCCTCGATTTCGTTTTAGAGAGCAGCTATGCCTTTTTTAAGACGTTTATAGTAGTTGCGTAAGTGGCGGTTCCAGGGTGCTTCTCTGTCTCGTTTGTGGTTGGCTCCTGCTGCGGCCGAGTATTTGCAAAGTTAGTTGAAGCGGCGAGGTTGTAACCTGTCTTGTTAGCGCCGTCTTCAATAGCCACCGTGTCAACACTGTTCTTGATGTGCGTTCAAGCTGTCCTAACTAACAGCGCAAATATAGCCTCTTGCAAGCTCGTCTCTGGACACACGAACCTAGAGCAGTCGTAGAACATAACACCGTGCAGAAGACAATCTCGACCTCTGATCAACGTTCTACACTTGGCTAGCCGGGAGGAGTCTTCGCCGGTGTTGAATTTCCACCTTTGACGCGTGGGAACAGCGTAGCGATAAGAGCCAGTGTCCCACGCTTGACGAGAAGCATATCGCCTCTATTCACACCGCGCCAAACTGGCGTGCAAGCTCTTCCTTCGTCTTTTTCCTATGGGACTCTAAGCGGTGAACGCAGCATCTTATTTTTCAATAGTATGAAGTAAAGACTAACGCGTGCCTATCGCTTTGCACTTTTTCGAATTCAGGTAATATTTTCGGTGTTAAAACAGTCTAAAAAAAAAAAAAAAAAAAAAAAACAAGAAATCCGTTTTTAGCCATTTTGAGAGGCCCGGAAATAAAGTTTCTAACATGCGTGCTGAATTTTGGAAAACATAGAAGCATATTTGAAATGTGTGTTCTCTTCGTAGACATGTTATAATATGAATGAATAAGTTAAGCGGTTTCGCGTAAAAAAGAACACGCGTCACACCCTGCAACGCCGTTCATGCTACAGCTGATGTACAAATTATTTGTTTTAAAGCCATACTATTTGTTTCAGAGTATAAATAAAAAACTATTCTTTGAAGAACCAATTTAATGTATATGATATTTAACATTCCCGTCCTAAATTTGTTTTATGCAATAAATGCAAATTTAGGTCAGAAATGTTAAATAACACTTACATAAAATTGGTTCTTCAAAGAAACATATTTGATTTATACTCTAAAACATATATTACGGCTTTAAAACAAAAAATTCGTATGTCAGGTATGTAGTGGAATCTTAAGGCGTTAGTCATACAATATATTTCTTCGTATACGGTAACTCGGGGTAAGATACCAACTGGGAGAAGAGTCAGTCATGCAGGTTTTTTTACATTTAGTTAATTACTATTTGAAATATTTTTTAAAATACTTATTTCACATTATTGCCTTACATAAGTGTCCAACGACAGTAGCAGCCTATCGTAATATTTTTTGCACATTTATTAAAACAATGTGGCTCCGAAATTCCTCAAGTGTGGCATCTTCTCCCGAGTTACTATTACTCACCCAATAAGGCGTTTGTCATAAAGGCGTTTGCACTAAAAGCATTTGCCCTAAAGTAATTCGTTCTAAAGCCTTTTGCTCTAAAGGAGTTTGCCTTAAAAGTTTATTCTCTTCAGTCAACTTCAGCATTTACTCTAAAGGCGTTTGCCCTTAAGTATTTTCTGGTCCATAGTTTACCCCAAATAGGTTTATGCTAAAAGCGTTTGCTCGGCCTACAAGTTTCTCTTCTCTTGAATTAGGGGCTAAGGGCCGATATCATAAATCTCTTTCGAATAACAACCAACTGCTATTGCCATAGAGAAAGCATTGGTGAGCAGTTGGTTGTCATTCGAAAGAGGTCTATAGATACGGCCCTAAGTTATGTAAGGCTAGGTTTGTTTAGGTTCGATTTAGTTACTCTGCTATCTACGATTCAATTGTAAAATATTGTTGGTCGTAGATCATATAAACTTGAGAGCAGGCGAACATTTCTACCGTCGTTTAACCTCAAATTGTTTTCTGCGCCGTCGTTCGTCCTAAAGGCGTACGCCGTTAAGTAGTTTACCCTAAAGTCATTTGCCCAAACAGTTTTTGTCTTCTCTATAAATTCACTTAAACAGCGTCTATGGACGTTTGCCCTAACGTCGTTTTCTCTTTAAGCGTTTTCTCTAAACTCGTTCATCTTAAGGCCCGAAATAAGTCGCCATATTAAAATATTATAAGTGGGGCAAAATTCTTTTGCGAAAATTAGGGGTCCCTAGTCAACACATATCGATACACGTACGTATATACATTTCAGGTTCTCCAATAATTTTTAAAGATTGTTGCCTTGCGGCCGAAAATGACGAAAATGCCGGTTTTTTGCGGTCATATTTGGGCGTAGTATTTTTAATATTGAATCTTTTTAATCGTATAGGCTTGTACAGATTACCTTTTTCTTTAATACTACCTTAAAATGGGGTATCATTGAATACATTAAGATAACTTAGGACACATGTAGTTAACTTGGGACACTTCACAACAATTTTTATTTTATATGTATTTCAGTTGGAAGTAAAATTTAATGTGATTTCATGTAAACATTCTTACATTGTAATTTACTTAATATATATTTTATTACTTAAAACAGTCATAAGCGGGAACAATTTTTTTGAAATATCCTAAGTTACCCCGTGTGACTCAATACATAATGTGTCGCTAGTAACCCCGTTGTCCAGTACATTATAAAATGATAGTGTGACGAATAAATGTCTCGTGGGGCCACCTTAAGTATGTTAGTCACTTGTAAAGAAAATTATATAAGTAGAGGGGCAATATAGACAGCAGAAAATGTTCTCCACGCGAGTTTAACACTCCGGATCCTTGAACCGTAAAATGACATCCTACGAAACCACGAATAAAAGAGAAAACATTTTGGTAGAGATGTCAATGTAAGTTGCAACGTGACACGCCTGGTAATTAGGCAACATCATACACACACTCTCTCATCGCATTTGTCCACGCGGTCATGGGTTCGTATGTACGCTCTTTTTGTGAAGTTTATTTATATATTTTAAATTGGAGCAGGTATCGAAAACCGCAAATAGATTTCTTGGAAATGTTGGCAAAGTTTTAACTTTATAAAATTACTTTCAATCGATAATTAGCTAATACTGAAATTTTTTCTTTCGAACAAATTAGGCTTCGTAGTAAAAAATATTTTCGACAACTCTATGTGTGACGGTTTTACGGTGTCAGCTTCCGTTTAAATGTCAAGATAATATTCGAAATAACAGCGAATACGAACATTTGTCCTTAATCGTGTTTTCCCAGCCGCGTGTATGAAATATTTCTTACATTCAGGCGTCTACACGTCGCCGCTGACATATTTGTGTGTTTTTTTAGGTTAACTGTAGGTTCTAACCATTTGCCAAGAAAGTACCTTTTTTATTTTTGTTTAGTACGTACTGGGTTCGATGAGCGCGTTGATTGGCCTTATAACATGACGTCAAATAAAGTTTTATGCAATTAGAGAGTAGCCACTCTTATTTTTTGCGTGTTGGCAGGCGCTGACTTTCCGTATGTTTTAGATCTCAATTAAACTAAACTGTGTTAAAAACATCGTGGTGTTTATTCAACATCGTTTTCTATAGCTTGTGAAAATACGAATTACAAACGCAAATTTCATGGTTTGATATCTTACTTGGGAATTGAACTAGGTCGTAATTATAGAACACGTTTGTCACCTTTTTTACACGAAGTCAACTCCAGAAATATTCCAGGTCAGTTCTCAACAGACTGGGCACATTTGGTCATGACGAAATAAAGACATATTTTATCCAAAAAAATATTTGTTGACTGAACAATACAGGAAACCCGCCAAAAGTAGGTTCATTTTTGTTATAACAGAACTTATAGACTGAAATATTCTCGGGAGAACTGAACCTGCCAAGCAGCTACATATTTGACATATTTAAGGGCGCTCGTACCTGAGAACCGTGGTGCAAATAAGGGTAGGGATATGCGTGTCAAAAGTGCTTATGAAAATTCACTCGCTGGAGTAGGGTAGGTTACTTCAGTAATATGACCAGGTTTTGTATATTACCAGGGCGTGATAACTCCTGACATTCTTGTCAAGGACTTAAAATGACAGGAATAAAAAACCTTAATTTAATTCATGTGATTAAAAGATTGCTAAATGCTACATTCACAGTGCAATCTTTACACAATACGTTTACATCCAAATATAATATTAGTTTTAGTAGTTGACCAAGAGGCCGAAATTTTGAACACGGGTAAACTTACCTGCGGTAATATTCCACGCACTAAAATCAGAGTTCGATTTCCGGCTCCGGTTATCCTGATCTTGGTTTCTAACGGTTACTCGAAATCGCTCCAGACGAATGCTAGGGTGGTTCTTTAACAAAGCCCATGGCCCGATTTCCCTCCCAGTTCGTGTTCGTGTCTACAGTTGTGTGCATGAACGTCGCGTATGACCTCGCACAAGATGAGACGTTAAAATTACTTAAACATAAACATTTTCAGGAGCTGACTTAATCGCGGTGAGAGATATAGCAACACTGTACGGATATGGCAAAGCTTTGCGGTATATGACAACGTTGTGCGTAATATGGCAACGCTGTGCGGGATATGGCAAGATTGTGCTGTACATGGCAACGCTGTGCTGTATATGGCAACGCTGTGCTGTACATGGCGACGCTGTGCTATATATGGCAATGCTGTGCGATATATGGCGACGCTGTGATGTATATGGCGACAATGTGCTGTACATGACAATGCTGTGCTGTACAAGGCAACACTGTGCTGTATATGGCAACGCTGTGCTGTATATGGAGACGCTGTGCTGTACATGGCAACACTGTGCTGTACATGGCGACGCTGTGCTGTATATGGCAATGCTGTGCTGTATATGGAGACGCTGTGCTGTATATGGCAAC
>PNEQ01060046.1:0-23643 GCA_003012365.1 Medauroidea extradentata | reverse complement strand
GTTGTGCTGTATATGGCGATGCTGTGCTGTATATGGCGACGCTGTGCTCTATATGGCGACGCTGTGCTGTATATGGCGACGCTGTACTGTGTATGGCGACGCTGTGTTGTATATGGCAACGCTGTGCGGTAAATGGCAACGCTGCACGGGACTTGCGGGGGTGCGTAGACATTGAAGCTTCGCGAGCTTGTCCTCCGTTTGAATCGGTTTATAGATATGACGTGTCGACTTTACAACCTCGCCCCGGATGGGCGTTGTCGACTTTCCGCACCTTAATTGCACTCTGTAAAACAACCCTGGGTAACTTTATAAACATCAGTGGAATATTTCCTTCATCCTTTCACAGCCAGTAAATACGAACTGTGTTCTCGTAGGAAGTTAGATAGTTTTATAAATAGTATTTTAATGTTGTTCAGTAGGAACACTGCCGAATATTCGCGTTTAACTAGTTTGACGAACTGAATGTAACCAGGCCAACGACTAGGGAAAGGAATATTTCGCGAGATCAACGACATACACGTTAGAAGACAGTGTCCTATTTATACACATGCCCCAGCTATTTGTTCATTAACTGCCACTCACTGGAACAATACACAATGGACGAATGGACGGGCTCGAGTACGTATAGGACAGCTGGTTCTAACACGCCGGCCATTGAACTCGCGAATTATTCTGTTCCCTACCTATGACATATTTTGGAAATTGGTTCAGTCAGAGTCTAACTATAACCAGGACATACGTAAACATACGAATACACAGGTAGGAAGTTGACTTCATAAGCTCATTTCTAATTAAGGTCGGCTAGGTATTGGATTTAAGATTCACGAGGAAACATTGGGTAGCCCAGTGCCACGAAAGCTTACGTGTAATAGCCGTGCGTGTCTTGAGAGACGCAGAAATTACTGTGATCAAAGCTTCATAGCTGTATAATTTATGCGCGATGAATAATACGTCTGATGTTTTCGCCGTACCCGAGAATTACAAGGAATTAATGGGCGGCAGCAGCACACGTAAGTGTTAAGTAAACCGGCATTTGCGTAAATGAATATTAGTGAGAAAAATGTAACTGAACAACTCTCATCCCTAACCCTTTATTAGCTCGAGTATACCTTTCCATAAACTAAGTGTTTACAAATAACGGTTGGTTAAGTACGAAGCCAGTTGTTAGCACCAGTACAAAAATACTGGGTGAATCTTACTGAATGAGGTTGGTAGAATGGTTCAATGACCAGCTTGTTAGATTCCTAATATATAAAATATACAGTCTGTCGTACAAGTTCGGTCTCACGAGGAATGTTAGAACAGTTGAATGTAATGAAATGTTATTGTGAATAAAACACTACTGCTGCGTGCCACTGCTTCACGATGGCCATGTTTTTTTTTTTTTACATCGTGAACAAAACAATTTGAACCTTCGCATACTCAAGTGCAAAGCACATGGCAGCCATCAATTTAAACATTTTCTGTCGTAGTGACACATGGTAGTGAACATACTGATGTTTTACGTCAGCACAATACATCACTATTAAATAATTCCATATTTCGCCAAATTCTATTTACTATTATATGTGTGTGTGTGCGCGCGTGTGTGTATATGTGTATGTTTTTCTTGAAAAGACACCGGACAACCAGTTTTAAAATTACTCTTAGTAAGAAAAAATCGGACATTCATGATGCTGTAATCTCACCGAGTTCTTGACCTTCGTAAAAAAACGCAAAACAAGTTCTGGCGTACATTGTTGTAACCAGTTTGAACTCGCTGGGACTTGGAACGAGTGAGTGAATGATTTTGGTAAGTTTTCAGCGCTGATGAGGGGTGACATTGAGTATGGAGCAGTACCGAAATGAAGGGGGGAAACTGGAGAACCCCGAGAAAACCCGCCGACCAATGGCATTGTCCGACACGATTCCCACGTGCGAAAATCCGGGGACCGACCCCGCCGGGAATCGAACCCAGATCGCCTTGGTGGGCGGTGAAGGGTCTGACCAATCGGCCGCCGCAGCCCCACTTGGAACAAGACTATAATCTCGGGCACACGACGTATTCAGCTCAGGTGGTCGTGGAAATTCGTCGGTCGGCCGGCGATTGTGACCTCCTTGTATTTTTAAAACTTATCGTCGACTATCGGAGCTACCGACGATACCTACACAAGTTGTAAGCTGACATCTCTTTGATCACATCGTAAAAAAAAAGTTCCTGTAATGTTTAGGAAGTATTTAACTGAAACGTAATATGGTACCGTTATCATACTTCCGCCTTGTAAATGTGCAAACTATTACACGTGTTACAATACAAGTCTAGTAACTTAAGTATATATTTAACTGTTTTATAACAAGTTTAGGATTGCTACCGTGGATGTCTGGGAAACAATTCTACCATACCTACTTTCTTAGCGCACCTATACGCACGTGTGGCAAAAATACTCTTATTTATTTAGAGTGTATTTTCAGTAAGCTTCCAGTCGAGTCGCTAAGGTTCGGGTTTTAATTCCGTGTTAGCTATGCCGGCGTGTAATGCTTATATTATTATAAAAGTGATTTTTAATTAATTTTGCAATGAGAATGTTTGACAAACGTAACACATTTCTGATTTCTTTGAACATGCACAATTGCGAATGAACTACAAGAAGTTGCTGAGAACAGAACATCCATTATATAACATTGCTTAACAACATCGGCACACATCCGACATATTGAAATGGCTGTAGCATGGAAACGTTACGTTTCCGAACATGGCTTCCTATTCAAAATATTGTCTACTCAGTCCCATCTACTATCCCTAGAAGTTTGTAATATGAATTCCCAAACATCCTGTATATGTGCCTAATTTCTTGGTGGTTGGGATGCCTGAGTTTATCGAGTTCATCCATACATACTATATACATACTACATACACACATACATACAAATATACCAAAACACACACATAAATACATACATATAGGATATCTATAGGTTTGTTACAGAGAAAATTCCAAGACCTGCCTCTCACTACAAAGTAGCCCGTTATAGCAAAACATAACAAATTAAAAAGGCTGTATTTTATTTATACAATTCACAACTGGTATATTCATGCATTTATATGGAATATTGTTTATTTATATGGACAATCTCCACAGGCTAATTATACACGAAAACTTAAGCCTAAGAATGTATTCCATCTAACTAAGGTGAATCTCAAGATCAGTGCGCCCGTTTGAATAGTTAGCGATAAGAACAGTTAAGTGTACATCTTAGCAAAATTAATGTATATTGTAACCCTAAGAGTCTGTTAAACGATGAAATGAACATTGTTGCGTAATACTAAACCCTAACAGGATGTTTATCCGTTGTAAAATGAAGGCTGCAACACATTTCTCAGATTAGATTGGGTTTTTGGACAATGTTCATACGTAAGGCCTTATTTGTTAGAATTATCTTGCAGTATGGCATAGCCCATTGTATTTAGGCCTAACACTAAAAGCATAAATATTAAATTGTACATTTCTCGAAGCCAATTTGTAAAAAAAATAAGTAATCCTAGACAATTAGTTTTACCAAAATTCTAAGCAAATAATTTTTCCCGAGTAAAGTATTTCTGAAGAACAATCGTAGACGCCGAAATCTCGTACATTTAATTGCTGCGCAAGAGATAGAGCTAAACGAATGCATCAGTCTAGGTAAATATTTGCTCACAAAGTTGGCAAATAAAATTTATTAGGATTGTTGATTTGTAGTTTTTCCGTTCTGAATTTCAAACACGTGTAGATTAAAATGGTGCTTTAAGCGTTTATTTATCTATCATCGCGTTACTGCTTGCAGATGTTCACACGCAAATTAAGACTGAATGTGCCCTACGTGGTTATACCATGTGACGATGACACTTTGAGGTTGTGTTTTTTCTATATGTATTCCTCGTCAGTGGTTGCGGACAGGGCATTGATGAGTCAGGGTATATTAACTTATTGGCAGAGACAGGGAAAATTCGCGGGTTCACTGAACTGTTGGCTAGCCTGCAAGAATATTTGTGAACTGAAGTAGACAGTAGAAGCTTATTATCTGCTTGCTGTTGAAGAGATACAGGTCCGTATTTGATACATCTCCATTTTTGGCTCAGAGACTTCCAGGAGAAGTCAAATAAGTCAAAGGCCAATTGCGAAAGTGACACATACTTACAATTGTTGGAATTCTAGCTTGTGAACAAATGAAATCACGAAATTTTCAGGTCTCAACTTATTTGCTTATTTCAACACATTATTAGGGACAGGAAAATTTAGCGAATTTAGAGAACCGCATGCTAGACTCCATTGTCCCGTACATACTCAAACCCCGTCTATTCGTTCATTGTATGTTGTTCCACTGAGCAGCAGCTAGTGGGTAAACGGTCGGGGTTGGATATTGCATAGGTAGAGTCCCGAAAATGTCGCGGATTCAACTGAGGACAGGTTGGATTTCTAAGTCATGTATACGTTGGGAACATTTTCGATCGGGTCATCGTTCAATTAAATGTGACCTTGAGGACTTCGCACCAATGACGGTCGTGCATAAAAACACTCATGGACTTCCGCACTACATCGTCAAATGTTCAAATGCTCACTGCAGCAGCAGGCAATATACAAGTATCTGAGAACATAGTGTATACAGTACTGTGCAGTCCAGCCGGCTGGTCTTTGAATCCGCGAAATAACCGGGACTCTCTGCATAGGATAGTTGATTATAACATGCAGGTCATAGAATTAGCGTAATGTTCCTGTCCCTAGACATTATGACAGGTACCACACAATTTTATCGCAATATCAGCTGTCCCGGCATGCGCTGCAATGCCTATTAATAGTTATTGGTGCTGGGTTCTGTCCCTATACCCCGTTTTGTCCCCCCTTCCTCCCCGGGCCAGAAAAATTATCTTATCTTGACTGAATTCTTCACAGACGCACGCACAATTACTCACGAAAGTTCCATCGCAACCGATGAATGGTATAGAAACGCATTCGTTGCAGACATTCATTTCTACGTGCATAATTATTCAGAATAAATACACACGTACACATGAGTGTACATACCTGTATATATTGAGTACACATACACACGTAGGCTTAGAATCGGCAACGTTGTTTCCTGTCATGTTTGGTATTGATGACGTGTTGTGTTCTGTGGTGAAAATATAGCAACATTTAAGCGAAAGCCAGTTTGTTTGTGCGGCGTGGCGTGTCTATCTATACGCTACGTTCAAGAGCAAATCAAGGGCGTCCACGGCTTAAGGGGTATCAAAATTCTTCAAACTAACGACCAATAAATTTTGCCGCATATTTTTTTTCCAATGCTTAAAATATTTGCGGCTCACGCGAAATCTATCAAGATGCCCCACCGCAGATAAGTTGCCTGATCCCTTATAGTTTACATTGGACATGATAAGACTCCACACATCAATCATGTGTCCAGTGATAAGGCGCCATTTTATTCTGTTACGCAACAGGTAAGTTTTTTTCCGCTTTTTTAACTTTTCGATTTTTTTTTCGCTCTACGTTAATGACCATTATTTCCAGCGATACGGATTGTTCATCCACGATAATAAACATTCTTGACGGTGTCATTCATAACATTACGTTCACCGATTAACTCGAGCAGTTGGGAATACTGACGTAAACTTGAGGCTGTCTCCAGGTAAGAACATTTGAACTCTAGGTTGTTGCCTGGGTGGATGTATTTCGGGTTGTCGAGGCATAGAAGTGCAGCAGATATGAAGACTACAACAAGCACTACTCATCTTGTCCTTTGGGCGCAAGTCACTGAACTAGCGTGCATTCTTCCCGACGATAGCTCGCCTCTATGAGACATTCAAAGATGGATGTAACATTTTAAGGCGTGTTATTAATTATTATAGATGAAGACGTATTTAACTAGCATATG
The DNA here is from genome assembly GCA_003012365.1 of Medauroidea extradentata. Lineage (NCBI taxonomy): Eukaryota > Metazoa > Arthropoda > Insecta > Phasmatodea > Phasmatidae > Medauroidea > Medauroidea extradentata. The sequence goes on along the minus strand of PNEQ01060046.1, from coordinate 17,757 downwards.
TATTTGTAAGTATTCTGCACCAGAATTTTCATTATTACAAAACAAATAGTTATCACATTTTTCTTGGCCTTAAAGAATAAGTTTAAACTTGCTAGAGGAACGTAAGTGGGTATCAGCACCTTGTAACGTTCTTTAACTGTTATTTCTAGTCAGAAATCACTTGTGTGTTGAGCAGTTTTTGAGTAACATTCTATCTCCCGAGGCTATATACACCAACCTGATGCTGAGTAGGCGACCATATTAACCTCTAAAAGAAAACTAGCAGCTCTGATGCAGTTCGGTATATTTATATCTGCCACAACATGCAGAAGGTTCGAGATGATGGCTTCTTTCTTAATTCACCCAGGACGACTTCGCGCAAGGTCAGTTAACGGTACGGCAAGACATCACTCCGCAGCTCCTAGTCAGCTGACGACACGGAGCGCCGCGGAGACGGGGAAGGGAGTAGTGTTGCCACGATACCCACCAAGACAATCCAGGTTCGATTCCCAGTTTATCGCGTGGGAATAGAGCCGGACGAGGATATTTGGCAACGGGTTTTATCGAGGATATTCCGTTTTCCACCACCCTTCATTCCGTCATATCATCCCAGATATATTCCAAAAAATCCGCTGTTAATTGCTGACCAGCGGAGGTATGTTACACAGACGAGCCTACACGAGCGTCTGGATCACGATAACTTCCTCCGATCCTCGGAAATACTCGGGAGCACTCATTTACCTTTGGTGAATGAGCGTAAAGGCGTCGCTAACAATATAGTCCTTAGATTCAGAGCACAATGTATTTTATTGTTTGAAGCTAGCCTAAAGTAAATTAAACTAACCCAAACTAACCTAGTGTTAGCTAAATTTCATAGAGGACAGCTACGGCAGGGAAGATATTTGGCTGCATCGCCGAGGACGAACGAATATCCCCGAGCATTTCCGAGGAGCGAGAAAGTTAACGCGATACAGGTGCTCGTGACAGCTACGTGACCCGGACGCTGTCTCGTAAAAACGTGTTTGTATGTATTCATGTTCAACCATGCTGAACAAGCCTAAGTTGTAATTTTGGCATTTGCAGCGATTGTTGATTAATGCAAGAAGAGTCACTTTTAATGCATCTAAAACCTTGCAGAATAGGAAGTGTCTCGTACTGTAATTAACTATTGGTATTAATTACGTTCTTACATGAAATACTGTACCGTGAACCATTTATTTATTCAAGTTATGAACGTTTAAAAGAATAATTTGAGTGGGCCTTGTGTTATTTAATTGACTTTGATGTCCTGACAGAATTTATTTTTGTTTCGGTAGTTTTTTTTTTGTCGAATAACTCTTCCTGTACAATTAATGAAGTTGTTTGCGCAAGTGAAATCATGTTTTATTCGTTATATATTTTCAGAAGTGTCAGCCTGTGAATATGCCGAACGAAAAGTTATTATTACCTTCGCTAAAGAAACACGAGCTAAGAAAAAACGGCAACTGAAAGAAGGGTTTAAGTATGAATGTCTTAACGGTACTTCATTGAAGTTTGCGTCACAAACTCATGCACAGTAATGCAGCGTCTACCGATGATTATAGTTCGCTGTATCCAAGGTCACCGCGCAAATAACCTGGCTCGTGTTCTTCGTTCTACAAACATCTGTACCTGCTACAACGTTACTTGGTGTAATTGAACTGTGACCTTTAGGAAAGAACGTTGCCTTTGCTATACTGGGAAACAGTTACATTCAGACACTGTCCCCTAATAGAAAGAGAGATAATCTAAACGAAACGTAGCACGAAGTCACACATTTGTAATGTAAATGGTCTCGAATATCTGGGATGTTACTTTATTCCGTCATGATTATGCGAATTCGTTCTCTGTAAATGGTGAAGGGTATTATTGTTAATTTATATAGACACGTGCCTACGTGATGTCAATATGGTTTCACGTGAAGACGTTTATTACACAGGCCTAGTTACTTTCGCATTTACAATAATAGAGTGGATTGTGTAATGAAAACGTAAACTAAAGTGTTACTGTATTGTATTCTTCTAGGCCATTGTGAGGCAGTCATATAATAGCGAGTGCGGGCGCCGGTTTCTGGTAAGATCGACTCCCACCACAGAACACGGAACCACCGCCTGCCTGACCGTGACGTCACACCGGTTCTTCGATGACGTCACATCAACTCTTCGATGACGTCACACCGCCTGTACAGTGGCCGCGCTGTCAAGGTCACGCAGTCGAATAAAACCTGGCCTGCGCTAACGGACGTTTTGACGGACCAAGCGGGTATTTCCCAGGAATTACTTTATTTACATGGCGTCTCACAGAGCTTAGTTTGCAGCAGTTTACGTGGATTATATCACACACATACATGCTAGTCACCTTAAAATTAGCACTTTGAAGTCTCTGTTCCTTTTTTCCCCATTTAATTTTAATCTGTTCGCCACTTATCGAAAGATGAATAGAAGCAACAGTAATAAGTAAAGGGCGTGTGTTTTACCGTATTTATATGTAAACATTTTAGACCAAAACATAAATATTTTTTGAGAGGTGTGCGTTTGTCCCTTCAAATTAAATCACACGGTCACCTTATAGAAAAAGAAGCGTTAAAACTAAAACGCTGTCCGAAACGTATAGTGCTCTGTCTATGAAGGCGATATTCTAGACGCCATCCATACCGACGTCGTCCATATCGCTTACCTTTTATTGTTTCCAGCTTCTTTCGACCGATCGAGATGGCATGGTAACACTGCAGTGGACTCGCAATCTGTAGGTACTTGGTTAGATTCCTTTCACCGGCCTTCCTGATTTCGGTCTTGCACGTTTTACCGAAATCATTTCAGGCGAAAGGTGGAATGGTTCCTTAATGCAGGCTAGGCTATGGCCGATTCCTTATGGATGCCAGTCTGTATCAGACTCTTGTTCCCATGAGCCCTACTACCTTCATAATTTCAGCTTTATATAAAAGAAACCTCCGAAATCGTTTTGGGAATTACTTAATTTTTTGTTACGATGAAAGTAATGCTTTTTTTCACCGTAGTGTTACCTAAGAAAAACTATAATTATCTTTACCACAGTGATCACTGATACACGTTCTTAATGACAACGCCAATTTATCTTACCCTTTCAATACACTTGAATGGACCTTCCTACCTGCACATAAGTTGCGTTGTAGCATGTTTACGTTCTTTTTTTAAAATTCAAATTCTTAACCTTCATTGCTTTGGCATACACACAGAAAACCGCTTCAATCGCTGCCTCTTTATATTAAAAAAAATTTCACGCCAGAGTAATGATTTTTGGGCTGCTCAAAACGGCTATTTAAATGGCTCTTTTATACTTAGTTTGTGAGAAAGTACAACAAAGATTCGAATGAGTGTCAGAAACATTTTTTTTAACTTTATAACACACTTCCCAAAAATAAAATGATATGACCGTCTTTTGAAATATTATAGGAATCAAGAACAGTACTGTTCCCCCGTGGCTAATGTGAAATACTGCACACCAATATAATGGCTTGCACGTGACACTGTATTCATATGCTGGTTAGCTGTACTCCTGAGCCTAGTTTACACCGAAGATAACATTGCTATCAACACGTTTATTCAACAAAGTTTTTAACAATGTTGTAAAAATGCTTGAAAATGGTTGACATCATTTTATAACATTATCGCCAACATTATTAATTTATAATAACTTTGTAAATAACATTTGTCACCAACATTTTGTTGAAAAGGTTTGTTAGCAACAAAAATTATGAATTTTAGAAAAAACAATTTTTCACCAACACTGTTGATAACATTATTATCCCGACCCATTCTAGAACGGTCTATATCAAAGGATGTTGGTAACAAATGTTACTAGCAATGTTATCAGCAGTGTTGTAGGAATTTCTGTCATCAACATTGCTATTAACTTCCGTTCATCATTGGGCGTATTTTGGCATTTTCGTGATTCCGGTAGCAGTAGTGGTTACAAACGCGCTGCAAATAGTTTGCTGCAGCTTACCGTTTTTGGCTATCTGAGTGGCGAGGTAGGTTACAAGTTTCATTTGCAGGGAAACGCTGTTGTTTGGTAATTTCCGTTTGTGTGTAATGCACAGGCAGACCTAGATTTGTAATTTAGCGCGTAAACATAAAGTAGTTCACATTGTAACGCGCTATTTCCAGATTAGCACATGGAAAAAATTAAGAGAAATTTTGGAATTCCCGCCCGACTCAGGCAATTTCGGTTACAAGTAATATTTTTTCGCGTTTGTTTATAAATGCAAATGCACTTTGCAAACACTTTTAACCAGCCTATTACCGATTTAATTGCGAAAATACGCATATTCTTGCAACTTTGTTAGCAACATCGGTGTTTTCAGCAATGTTAATAAAACATTTGCTGTCAACATTGCTATAAAATAGTGTAACATACCTTAGAATTTGTTGATAAAATTTTTGTAACAAACATTTTGTAATTAACATTGTTACTGTATTTTTTTCGGTGTAAACAGGGCTTTAGAGCTCTATAGATTTTGTCTCTCACATATACAAACCCAACTTATCAAGGAAGCCATCTTAAACAAATATTGCCTTTGATACAATACTACTTTCAGATATGCATTTTTTTGAACAAGAACTTTTTATATCGTAACAAAATTCGTGCCATGACAAAGACGGTTTCTTTTTGCACGGCACCGATAACAATCGGAATGGTTTGACGCTGAGCAAAGTCCTATTCGGAGCCTTGCCTTTTTTGTAAACTTATTTGCCAAAGGTTTCTTAATAACACTTCACAAAATTGTACTATTTGCAAGAAATAATGTTTGGAAACCCCACAAATTAATATTTGGTCTGTATATTCCAAGCTATTTATTGTCAGCTTTACGATGATTATTTGCAGTGTTACTGTAATTGTGCGTGGAAATAGCTTACAAAAATGTAATGATAGTGCAACAATAATAACGGTCACGTGTGTTTCAGATATAAGAGAAACATACAGATGGAGCATAATGTATCAAGGGGTATTGGGCTTTGAGAGGTAATGAAGAGGAAACCATCTGCTTCATTGGTACGCAAAAACGTTGTTGGTTAGCACAGCAGCGTGTAAACTTTGACTGTGGGTGTCCAACCATAACCTCATTTCTCAATACTCATTCAAGAACAGCTGATTGCACCCCGCCATATTGTCACGACAGTAAATAGACAGTTTGACCTTGGTATAGGCTGCTAATGCTCGGTCTGTATGTTGCTCTCATCTCTTGCGCGGGAAGGGTGTGACAAAGGAAAGTCTTTTCACCAGGCTGACAGGAGCAGGCTCGCCAACCTTGAGGTGACGTGTGGCTAGTGTGAAATACTGCACCAGCATTCTTGCTTCTTGGAGAACCTAAGCCACGTTGCCACGTGTCTTCCTGCTGGCCTTCGAGCCTCGTTTATAGTCAGGCCATGTAAACACAGCCCCTGGCGTAAATACACACCTAAAAAGTGTTAAAATATGAAATGCAATATGTTGAAAGGTTGAAGGATGCACCGATACAAGGCAAAAAGTACAATAAGCATGGGTCCCAAGCCCTATACACTGATAAAAAGCTTTGTGGCCACCACAAAACATTTTGTGATTACGGACCTCTCGAATTTTCTTTGTACTGACCACAAAAATTTTTGCTGCACCCAGTAAAGTTTGACAATGACTAAGATCAAATTTAATCACCACTGTAAAAATTTTGTGAAGTCCATATTGACAAAAATGTTTGTGGCCAATACAAAACAGTTTTTTTTTGTAAAGCACTATGAGTACTTGTTCATTTTCAGCCTTCGCAACACGAGGTGATGCATGTGTATTACAATCATAGGACTAAAAAAATGGGAATGACGCATCCTTTGAGTAAGATTCCTGGTTGGTCTCGAATGTTCTGATGACACGTTCCCGCACTGGTTCTACGCCATTGATGAAGGTTGCATACATCAAAGCCTTCCCTTGTCCACGTAACCAAGAATACAAGGGATTAAGGTCTGGAGAACAGGATGGCCAACTTATTGAACCTTCACTATAACTATTACTAAGCTTTGAAAAACTAGAAGAAAAGATAGATCAGGAGGATTTTCTTTCTTCTATTGGTTTGTCGCTCTGGAACTGTTTCATGCTGGTTGCAACTCTGGCTGGAGCTGTACTTAAGCGAACTCACTTGGTCGTACCACCAATCGGCCCTTCAGCGACGAGGTCTTAAGAGCCGATGAAGGGAGGCATCTGAAACATGCGAGAACAGAAAGTATTAATAAATTAATAAGTTAGGGTGGCCGCCTGCCCAGGCGGTTGAGCGATGTGCAGAGCTACAAGAATATTCAAAAACTGCAAAACGTGTGTGATGTCTACTTAGTAATAACATTCAAAATACGTTACGCACGTGTATACTCATTTCATATCGTTGGATATCTCTGACCACTTATTGGTAATTGTGAAATGGTTTATTTGTGGAGATTTCATTGTTAAGATGGGTAGCTGACGATATTTCAAGCGATTTATGTTTAGTGCAGGTACAGTACATCGGAATGAGCAGGAAGCTGCGAATTGTATGTATTGGCTGTAGATTGTGCCGTTGTAAGTCACTATGAGTTTCTGTGCTGCAGCAAATACTTTAGGACACTTTAATATTTCTCTCGTCTATGTCAAATATTCTCCTACCGAGTGTATTAAGGGGTTCACGTTATTGTCAATTGAGATATAGAACAACTCTACAGTGCCATAAAAAACGTGAGCTAGCATTGGTTGCTGTAGCTCTCAGCAAAGTTCTGGGTTGGCGGGAATATAGAGGCGTGTGCAAAATACGGTTACTAAATAGAATATACACATAATTGTTTTATGGCTATTCGTGTGTGATTGTCAAAAAAGAACTCGTTCGGGTTTCCTGGGATTTCGGATTTCCGGGGTTCGGATTTGAGAGGTTTCACTGTATATAAATTATGTGATAAGACGGTTTTTGTTATTGATATTTTAGAGAGGGCAGACATTCAGGCTCGTACATTGTGTCTTTTGTCTACGACATGTTTCAATGACAGGTCATGTCGACGATCACACACATGTATTTAACCTCGGCTTTATAGTGGATGAGTTCTTGAAGAAGTGTTAGGCTTCGGAGGTTCATGGATTCGTCGCTGGCTGGAATATTTATAGTAGGGCAGACACCCCGCAGATTGTTCTCGATACTACCAGTGACACATAAGGTTCCCAGCATTCCTGGTTGTAGGCGTCTCTCACAAGGATGAATAACGGTACCAACCAAGTAACGTATGTTCCCACAACCCTACCAGACAGCAATCCTCCCGCATTTCACTTCCACGTGGGGAGAGGTAAGCGCTTGGTTTGGTGCAAGGTGCTGGCAGACTAACGTATTGTTGCCAGGGTATTCTGATTTGTTGAAGATATTATTAAATTGTCGTCTTTAATATATGCTGGTATTTCATTGAAATCTTTTGAGTTTTATTTCAATGCTCATATTATTAAAATTATAATTTAGCATGTAAAATCTTCCGGTTATGTTTTTGGCATACGGATGTTCTTCCGACTCTACAGAAGAAAACCTAACATTTTATTTTCTTATTTGGTAACAGTGGGCCCCAAGTGAGCGGCCGGGTATAATATGATATAACTCTGTAACTTTACTTTAATCGTCTCGTAAAAATCGTACAATTGTAACTTCAGTTTATATATTTTTTATTTTAAAATAAACTGTGATGTCCTGTTCATCGTATGTACAATAAATTTTGGTTCGCTCTCCGCCAACAGTATTTATGGCGATCACGACCCCATCTAGATCGTTCTTTGCACTTCCAGTGGCGGAGCGCGTACATTAAGTCTTCAACTGGTAGGCCTTATTTCCGTAACTATCTTGCACAGTTCCAAGTAATAGTATCAGGTGACGTATTACCGCACGTCTTTTCCAGCCGACAGTATACGGTAAACCATTATTTGTAAATTTACCACACCGACGTATAGGTACGTTAAGAAAGTAGGCATGGTAAAATTGTTTCCCATTAATCAATGGTTTGTTTCAATACATTTTGACCAAACGGTCAGACATACTGATGTTACCGGATGTAAGTATATAGTAACAATGTTCAACAGTTTTTTTTTACTCTGTATATTCACCGAGAGAGATAAGCGTAGTTGGAGGCAGGATAGAGGCGACACAACGCGTGCTCGGATTGGCAACTTTTTTATTCGTAACAATAGTATAAATAAAATGAGAAAAAATAAATTCGAATATTCCCTTGTAAACCGTAAACGCGCACAATCCGTTTTATAGTTTCATTTACTTCAGTAAAATAACTTTTCGGTCTAACATTGTTTTGACACAATTTAGTGTGTCATTGCTTATAATCAAGTGGTATCTTCACTCTAAAAAATAGTTAGTAAATTTGCCACGCGTGCGTATAGTAGCGATAAGGAAGTAGGTATGGTAGAATAGTTTCCCAGACAACCATGGTAGCACTCCTAAACTTTTCTATAAAACAGTCAAATGTACACTGAAGTTACCAGACTTGTATTGTAACAAGTGTAAAAGTTTGCGTATTTACAAGGCGGAAATGTGGTAACTGTCCAATACTGCGTTTAAGTTAAATACTCCCTAAACATTTTAGGAAGTTTTTTTACAGTGTTATTTTTAGTTAAAAGAAATCTACATTTCTAGTGTATTTTTTACGGAAAAATTGAAACCTCTTTTCCTTCTTACTGTATCATACGCTATCACTACGCAAAACTGGCACATCCATCTTTCATGTTTTTTTAAAATTCGAAAGTAATGAAAATTAAATTTTTTAAAATTAAAAATTCAAAATATATCTATAAGTGATATGACATTTAATTAAGTATCTCACGACACAATTTTTTTGCAATGAATTATTTAATTTCTGTGGGGTATTTTTATATTAAAGATTATATTAAATAATTGTATCCGTGCAAAAACTATGGGACATCAAAATATTTATGCAACGAAAATATAATCGAGCTAACGCCCGTGCAAAGTCTATAGGGTTCAATAAAGTATTCGGTAAAAATATAAAATTTAAAAATTTCTTGCTCCCCGACCGCCATACTGCCACTTGCAGTAAACACCCGCTGTAAAGAGTGTACGAAAACTCACGATGTGTAGAGTCAAATAATTGAAACTCAAGTCGTTTAAAAAGTGATCTAAGTGGAGTTTGCTTGCGTAAAAAAAAATAATCTGACGTAATTGTTTGTGCGCTAACTTCTGGTGATCGTTCAACCTGGTCACATGACCTAGTAAACATAATGCCCTTATGAAAATTCACTCGGGTAGGGTAGGTCCTCCAAATTTCAAGGGTTTGGTGAATGGAATAAAACCCCTGGCCAGTTTATCCGTGTTCGAAATTTCAACTGATGGCCTTTTGAACTAATGTTATATTATAATATAAATACAATATGTGTAAATAACGTACTGTGGATGTAGCATTTACAAAGATATTTACCATGTTGATAATATTGTAGACTTTTTTGGATTTCCGTCGTTTTAAAACTTTGAACATCACTGCAGGGGTTATCAAATCCTAGTGATCGGCAAAACCTGTTCACTTGACTGAGATAATTTACCTTACTCCACGGAGTGAATTTTCATAAGTGCCCTATAGGTAACTCTAGCAGGTTACTCTATTTAAAAAATCGCATTTAGTCTGGGCAGTGATAGGTAAATGACGAAATTTTGCGAGGGTAGGGTAGGTCAGCTAAAATTAAATATTTAATGTGTTCGAAATTCAACCCAAGTGAAATTTACCCGTGTTCAAAATGTCACATCACGGCCACTCGATCAACTCCTCATTTACCATTCCTTTGAGCTGGGCAAGTGGAGGTTAGAAGACGAAAGTCGCCACTTGGCGCGAAAAAATATTAACAGTAAGCATAATCAAAACCACTAAACACGTTCAAAATATCGAAGAAACAAGCACTAACAGAATATAATGTTTAATCATAAATGAAATATATTGTACAGAATGCACTGCGGTAGTAGCATTTAGCAAAATATTTGCTATGTAGAAAATGTGTAAGCTTCTTTTATTCCAGCTACCTTAAAACACTGAATAGCATTACAGACAGTTTTGTTGTATCTTCAGTTTTTGAGCCATAACATTTATGCAAATGGTATTATAAAAATTTTCTCTTCGACAAAGCCTAGGATGCATTCTTCGTAAACTGCTTGACATACATGAAAATATATTCTTTCATTAATTTCTCATGCGTAATCATTGCAAGGGAATTTCTGAAAGCTTACACTTGCAATGATTTTGCATGACAAATTAATGAAACATTCCATTATTATTTATGTCGAGCAGTTTACGAAGAATATATCCTACGCTTTGTCAAACAGATTGTTTTGATACTACAATTTGAATAAATGTTATGGCTCAAAAACTGGAAAAAAAATTGTCTAACACTCCCTCTTAAAGCCATATTCTCTTGTTTTTTCGTTTATAGCAATATTAATTTTTTACGCCTTAACGAGAACAGTTATCAAACATTTGTTTTGGTAGTTTTGTTTAAAATTATATTTTCCATGCTGACTGATTTTTTTCCAAGGCAGTAAATGCTATGGTTTTGCGAATTATGTAATTAACGAAATTCTGGTTAGTTGATTTTTTAGTGGAAATCGTATAATTTCTTGTTTTGAAAAAAAATTGCTATAATGCAAAAAAACCATTTTAAACAAACCTACCAAACATAATTTTTAAATCTTCTCTCTCTTGAGCTTAAAAAAATTATTGAAAAAAAAATAGAGACAAGACGTAGCCTTAAAGATCCTGCTACGTGACTGAGATAGCCTTCCCTACTCCAGCGGGCGAGCTTTCAAAAGTGTCTGTATTTTTTGGAATGGAATGTTTATTTGATGTTGATACAAAATATGTACGAGTATAAATTATTTTTAATTGGGATTTCGTAATTCTTCTGGCGTTCTCTGCGTATTCTCTCAATGCACCGAGCTTACTCGAGCCTCGATCTGCACGAAAGTATACGGGTTTTGAGGTTAATGGCCGATCAAGACGTTAAATTGAGGCGAAAAGACAGTTATTTAATATCGTCTGCGCCAGGGACGCGGAGGGAAAATACTCCCGCAGAAGTTGGCAGCGACCTTGAGATGGCGGGCCGCTTCGTCAAGGAAACTGGTTTGACTCCCGCGGGATCAACACCTCGACGGCGTGTAAATAATTTTCGCTCGGTACGGCGACACAGTGACATTCTCGCGAAATGTGGCGGTCGCCCGGGATCGAGCATAATGCCTGACGCAACTCGTGTTCTTGAGTAAGCTGGCGAATGTGATTCGAGTCCGCGAAATGCCATCCGCAGAAAACATTGAAGTCATGGGAGTTAACATGTAGATAAATATCCAGGAAATTCCATAAGTTGCGTTTTTGTTCATGTCTGTGGATTTATCGCAATACTCGTATTTATTTCAACCGTGCCGAACGATGCCGTTGGTCAGCGAGTTTTCTCGGGCATCTCCCGTTTCCCCCGCCCTTGCATTCCGGCGCTGCTCCATACTCACCTCATGTCACCCATCACCAGCGCTAAAGACCTCGATGTTAAGCGCTCACCAAAATCTCATTCACTCACTCACTCGTATTCATTTCCGTGTGTGGTAGAGAAATAAACGCTGAAAAATTAAGTGAAATCTGCACGATTTTAAAAGTAAATATGGAAAACATTACAAAACTACAATCCTAGATAATATTTGCCAACTTTACAAGCGAATATTTACCCTGAATGAAGCATTTGTTAAGCGTGATCTCATGTGCCGCAGTTAATTTTACTGGATTCAGTTTCTTGGACGTACTCCATTGCAAATTGAATGGCTGTCAAAGAAAACTAAACAAATAAAAGAAAACCATAATATAAGCAGAGTATGCTTTAGTTTATTATATGGTTTTATTTATTTGTTTAGTTTTCTTTGACAGTCATTCAATTTGCAATGGAGTACGTCCAAGAAACTGAATCCAGTCATGCACTCCCATTGCACAGTTCTGTCAAAGATCAGTTAATTTTACGTGAGTTCGGCGTGAGTCACAGATCGTTAGTCAGAAATACGTTTTCAGAGGAAAATTTTGCTCAGAATGTTAGTGAATCCTAATGTTTGATTTTTTTTTTTACTTTTACTTTTGCTGATTGTCTTCGAGAAACATACAATTTAAAACTGACGCGGTTAGCAGCGTATTATGTACCATGTCGTGCTAATAATCACCCACCCGTTAAAGAATTTTTGTATTGTAACGAGAAAGATTCTTATAATTTTTTTAAATAATCTCACTCGCTATTTTGGTGACCCCAAGTAGATTTAACGTCTACGCAGCAAAAAAAACTTCATACTTTTACAAGAAGATCGTCGTAGGTCATTAAAGTGGTCTAAATATTCCAAGTACCTGTGGGGACTAGTGTGATGTATTATAATGAGCAAAATGTTTGATGTGAAACAAAATAACGTTCGACGGCCTGTCACATTTAAGAAAATATTTTGTACCTACTTATAAAAAAAATTAATTTAAACTGGTTACCAAAATAATTGTTTGTGAAACATCAAACAATTGTTTTAAAATGTACAAGAACTTATTTGTAAATGTACAATTGTTATTTGTAAATATACAAAAATGTTTGTAAATATACCGAATTTCTCTATTTACAAGCATTTCCTGTAATGTTTACAACATTTCTGTAAACTTTGTGTATGGTTGTTTTTGGAAACGTTCCCAATGAGTTTTTTTTAAGTACACACTTTTTAACGTGTAGGTAAGGTAAGACTTCGAAATGGGAAAATACGTATCTACGGCACGAATCTGGTACTCGCTGGATTTTGCACGAACATATTTTGTTGCGCAGTCCCGGTGCTAGAGGACGAATGAATGATTGTGTTGACGATCAATTCTAATCTATTGTCAACGTAGATATTGCATTCAGTCATATACTGTGATAGAGTGTCTCGACATGTCGTTCCGTAACTTATCACAATGCCACAAGTTTGTAATCACGCCCCTGGATATTTTCAGACCCATGCAGAACCGAAATCAAGATGGCCAGTCTGAGAATAAACACCAAACCTTTCGTGCGCGAAACTTGTGTTGCCACTGATGTTCGACTGCGTAGAGATTTCATTTAAAAATCTGTTCTGATGAAGTGTTTCAACACGAACGTAAATGTACTTTTAACATGTATGTCCATCCACAAACTTTATATTATACGTGCATGTCTTGTGTTTTCTGATATTACTGGATGTTTTGAAGAATCGATGCCCATTTCGGATTTGTTTTCTTTATTATCTATTTTATAAGGTAGAGTTGTTGGCAGTTTTAAGTATCATGTTTGGCGCAGCAATAATAGTTTGTGTGTTTCAGTATTGAAGAAAGTTTCATGTTAACTCGGCAGTGTTCGTTTTACAGCCCTTGTTTAAGATACCACGGAACAGTTTCGTTTATTTCCATTTGTTTCCGTGTCTTTTATGTATAACACACATCCTGTAAAACTGTATCGACATTGTAACGGAAAAATTTCACAGCGCATTGTTTGGTTAGTAAGTGGATATCAAACCTTATTATAGCGAAGTCAATTATTATTTATTCAGCGAGTTTTATATAATATTGGATGCTAGTGAAATAATCGCAGACATTTCAGCGAGCTATATTAAACATTTATAATTGATTTTCAGTCGATTTCGGCAGAGTTAAAAATTCTCACTGTCTCACCATGATGGTATAGAAAAATAAGAAGAAAAATAACGAATCGTTACGAGCTAGTCGAACGCTACTGGTAACTTGTATCGTCTAGTCTGCAAGAACCTGACGACTAGTTGATAGTTTTCGCATGTGTCGTCTCCTGGCAGCCTCTAGCCTATCTTGTACCGTTAAACTGTCTCTGCCGGCCGACCTCCAGCTGGAACACGCATCTACAAACTGTCAGTCCTCTGCGTAGCTGGGTTCACACGAAGCAACATAGCTACTAAAATACATGCCAAGGTACATACATCCTATTTTTAGGAGCAAGACACTGCAAGACGTATGGAACTACTTCTTCTGTTGGAAGTTTTATGTTTGTCAAGTTGTCTAACCATAAATGAAATCATAATTTTTGGTGTGCGAAGAGGAAATCAAAGAATCTATCTACATTTTCAACGTAGAATCACGATTCAGTCACGAAAAGATTTTCGCACCATTTGATATCAGTGCTTTTTTGCGCGTCTGCAACTCATTCGATGTTTTAACGGTCATTTGACTTGGGGTTATGCAGGCAAGTCACGTGCGTATTGCGTCGCAATAACCTTGTTCAGATTGGTGCAGTCAAATGCGAGACATGTTTGAACAAAGACACGTTGACATAACCACAGAGAAGAGCTGCAGGTGTGCACGTAAGGCACGGAAACAAGCCGATGCTAAATTCTTTTCACAAAAAATCAGTACTTTAAGTCAAAATTGTTGCACAAGCTTCGTACTAAGAATAGTTAGGTGGACTTTTTGCGGCCTAATTGTAGACACTGTATTATACTAACGCATTTTCATCAAGTTTGTTGAGGAACTTTACGATGTGGCACTCGGACAAGGGTATTACCAACAAAATGACGCCACAATAGAGACCTGATAAATTCGTGGCGTCACTGAGCTGTAGGTTAGCCTCCAAGAATATATGTGAAATCGTGCAGACAGCAGCTGTTTACTAGCTGCTCGCTGACACTGTTAGATGGGCATGTATTCAGTTACAGTTTTATTATTGGGTCGGTTACTTTCAGGACGTGTCGAGTAAGTCAACGGCCAATTATGAACGCGATACAGACCTATAGTTGCTCGAATTCTAGCTTGCGCCTAAAAGAAAACGCGAAATGTTCAGGTCTCTACGCCACAAGTACATTGATGCCTCATTGGCGCTAATGTAAAGCTTATTTGATTAACCAGCCAAGAATATGTGGTCACCGAGATATCCAGACTTGACAACACATACGTTTAAAAGGTATAGTTTAGACAAAATCTGGCAACTACAATATATTTTGTGGGTATTCACCATGCAAAATTTATTTTGTGGTCCCCGCAACAACATTTTGCTGTCACTACTTAAATATTTTGGTTACTACAAAATAATTTTGCAGGGAAGACTTATATATACAAATTATTTTCATTGTACGCGTCACGCCCCAGACAGTTGTATTGACAGCAGCACCGTTCAACTAGTGACTTGTAATACGGCACTTGCTAGGTGAACTGTACACTGTAATAACATTTTGTACTTTTACATAACATTCTTTGGGAACTAGTTTTCAAAAACGTTTTTTGCAAGTTTGCGAAAGTATGTGCCTATTATAAGCTTTGCAGAAAATGATTGGAAATATACAAACATTTCTGTATATTTACAAATATTTCTGCATATTTACAAATACTTCTGTATATTTAATAAAATTTCTGTGTATTTGCCAACATTTTTCTATATTTACAAACAATTTATGTATATTTACAAACAATTTATGTATATTTACAAACAATTTCTGTATATTTACAAACAATTTCTGTGTATTTACAAATCATTTCTTGTATATTTACAAGTAATTTCTTGTATACTTACAACTACTTTATTGTACAATTTGCAACAATGGTTTGAAGTGACACAAATTTATTTTTGGCAACCAGTTTCCAGGAGTTGTTTGTAAAAGTATAAAATATTTTGTAAAATAAGACAGGCCTTAGAATGTTATTTGTTTTACGCGGAACAATCTGTTCATACATATCTCTCTAGTCCTCTCAGGTATTTAGAAAATTTAGACCACTTTAATGACCTGCGTCATTATTGTTGTAGTTCTTGAACTGATAGTACACTAGTTAACAACATTTTTTTTTTTGTAATAGAAGTACTATTTTTTGTCACCAGTAGCAACTTCGGGTGGGGATTGTGTCTCTTGTCACTGTGTGTGTTCGTCTTTGTGCACGTTCTCTTGGTGGTTGGGCAAAAAAAGTACCTTTTTTTCTGTGTGATAAACTGTTCAAACATACTTAAATACTCCAAATGTGTGGCTTAATAGTTCGAAAATAAATTAAAGTGATATTTCTATATTAATCATCTTGTTTGATAAATTTATTACAAGAAAACCAATTTTGCTAAGATGCCATAATTCATATTTAGACTAATGATAAAATATTTGGTTTAGTTTTTAAATGTTTGCCAATATTAAGTATTCATATTCTTCCTTCCTCAAAAAAAAACCGAAAGTCCTCGTGTAGCAGGAAAAGGACATTATAAATAAGGCAATTTTGCCCCAGTTTGTTTCATTGCTTCATGTGCACATTTGCAGTTCTGCACCACTGTCAGCAATGCGATGTTTTAACTATGAACCTGAAAAATCCGCGATTTCTTTTGGGAACAAACTATATTTCCAACTTCTCTCAGTTCGTGTTGCTTCGCGATTGGCCCTCGACTCTTATGACAGTTCCTGGACATTGCTGAGCCAATAACAAAAACGTAACTAAATGCAGGCCCATATCACTGTATCAGCGGGCAGCTAACAAACAGCTGTTATCTGCTTGAGGACACGAATATTCTTGCAGGTTATCCTACAGGTCAGTGAAACCGCGAATTTTTCCCGTCTCTAATTTTAACTCTCGCGTGTCTCACCATGATGTAACCCTCCAAATCACAGACGTGTGGTGATGCAGTAACCGTGTTTTGATTGGTGCAGTCAAATGAGAAACGTCACTTCATAAAAGACACTCGGCCAATAACCATGAAGCACAGCTGAAGATATGAACGCAAGGAACTGAAACAAACTGGGGCAAAATTCTTTTCGCGAAATGTTCATCGCCCGAATTATAAGTCGTGAATGATCATACACACTCTAAAAAATAGTTTGTAAATTTACCGAACGTGCGTATAGGAGCGCTATGAAAGTAGGTATGGTAGAATAGTTTCCCAGACATCCATGGTAGCTCTCGTAAACCTAATTATAAAACAGTCAAAAGCATACTAAAGTTACCAGACTTGTATTGTAACATTTGTAAACGTTTGCATATTTAAAAGGCAGAAGTATGGTAACTGTCCCATACTGCGTCTGGGATATTAACTTCCTAAATATTTTAGGAATTTTTTTTACAGTACAGGTAACCTGTGAAAGTGGGGGAACCTCCTGATATGCCGATGTGACAGGTACTGTCCGAGCTCCACGCAGGTGACCAATGAATAGGGACAGGAAAATTTCGCGGAATTAGATTACCTACAGGCTAGAATTTGTTGTTCTAGGCATACTCAAACCCCGACCATTTGTTCACTAGCTGCTACTCAGCGTAACAGAAGACAATGGACGAATACACGGGGCTTGAGTATGCCTAGTACAATGGATTCTAGCCTGCAGGTAATTGAATTCGCGCAATTTTCCTGCCCCTACCAATGAATGAAGGAACCGGTCAATAAGCTGATGTGGCAGCCAGTAACTGTCCAAACTTCATGCAGGTGACCAATGAATGAAGGAACCTCCCGATAGGCTGATGTGGCAGCCAGTAACTGTCCGAACTTCATGCAGGTGACCAATGAATGAAGGAACCTCCCGATAGGCTGATGTGGCAGCCAGTAACTGTCCGAACTTCAAGAAGGTGACCAACGAATGGAGGAACCTCCCGATAGGCTGATGTGGCAGCCAGTAACTGTCCGAACTTCAAGCAGGTGACCAACGAATGGAAGAACCTCCCGATAGGCTGATGTGGCAGCCAGTAACTGTCCGAACTTCATGCAGGTGACCAATGAATGAAGGAACCTCCCGATAGGCTGATGTGGCAGCCA
>PNEQ01060045.1:9294-49923 GCA_003012365.1 Medauroidea extradentata | reverse complement strand
TGAAAACACTGACACAACGTAGCTGTCTGCAGACCAATACCAGGCATCCAATATTACAATATCGGGATTCTTATTGGCTCAGTCAAATAGGGCAACAGCTCCACGTACAAGCTAAAGCCAGTAATCTTCTGGTAAGCTGGGCGTGTATTGAAATCCATCAAACAGTCAACTTTTCCCGCGATAAACCATCATCTCTAATGATGATATAAGCCGCGCAATACCTATTTACAGCTTGCACTGTATCACACAGAGTACGAACTCAATTGTTCATGTTGCCGTGGTATTTTGCAGTTTACTTGCTCTGTGGTTATCTTGGTTGTTATTGTTTACAAATCCGCGTTCCTCGATCAAATTAGTAAAACGGTTTGAAAGCAACAGTGCAACAGGTTTTTTTTATATTAACAGTATTTAATGTTGATATAAATGAAAAAAAAAATTGTGAGTTTGGAAACGTTAATCATGGCAAGTGACGTTTGGAAATATTTCAGAATATGTTGTGTGGATGAAAACTACTGTGCGTGTAACCTGTTTAAAAAAAATCTCTCGTGGTGGCAAGTAATCTTAGAAAACATCTGGATTCACAGCATTCTGCTCACTTAAAGAAAAAAGATAACTTGAGCAGTTGACAGAAAATTGCCCATCAACATCTGGACATGCATCTACACATCGGAATCAATCATGTAGCTCGAATCAAGATGATGCAGTTACCGATGCCAAACCCCTGTATGTACTGTAAGCTTAATTTAAAGATGGTTTTCAATGTGTGGTGTAAATGTTAACTGTATGCGAAATATACAATAGTAAAACTAACTACGAGAATTAATTAGTTTTAATTATATATACAAAAATAATAAAGACATTTTGTATTGAATTTTTGTCGTGCAGGGTTAGTAGATAATTATGAAATAGCTACATTATTTATTTTGAGGGTAATTTATTTATAAATAGTGTGTTAACTTTTCAAGTGGTACCTTCAATGTTTATTGAATCAAATTTCTTGAATTGTCAATAAATTGAAATCAAGAAATTGAACTCAATAAATATTCGGTCGTGTGAAATGGTCTTAAGGTAAGCGGGCTTTACATCTCGTATCAATATTTCGCATACAGAATAAGTAATGTTGAAAACCTCTTTTATATTCTTAACTTTTTGATTCAAGAAAATTTCAATCGTGTTCGAAACTAAAAATCTTTGACGAAATTCATGACGTTCAATAAATTGAAATACAAAATAACCGTGGTTATGGCGTCATCATAGCGTTACATGTCATGGAATAAATTGAATCCAAACTACTCAAGGTATTTATATTCAAATTAATTTTTTTTTCTCGAGAGAACTTCGTCCACAGGGTAACCTTTAGAACTGCCAGAAACTAGTATTATTACGTGTGACAGACTTTACCTTCTCCAGAAAGGGAACAGTTAGTTTTACTGTTATTATCCGGGAACCAAGATGTCGGAAACAACAACACTGAAGTGTACCGGATTTAGCAGGAAATTTCGTGAGTCCGTAAACAAACCGTGGCTTTGTCTCGCTCTCGCATTCCCTCTCCCGTCATCTTCATCGCTCGCGATCGATCCTTACTCTCTCTTTCTCGCTCCACTTCCCCTTATTTGTCCTGTACGCTTAATTCTCTCTTTATCACCTTCTCTGCCCGAGCATGTTTCTCAGAATCTCTCTCCTGGTCTCAAGCAGCAGTTTTAATTTGCGTTAATTCTTGCATTCCTGTACACTGTGGACGTGTAGCTTAGGAAATACGTACTTGATCTAACGATCTAGGTTGAAAATAAGGAAATCAGTAGGTTTCTTTGCTTTTGGGTGTGCAATATTAACACTGACGTTTGTGGTGTGTGTTGTATACGTCTGTTTTATTGTTTAAAGGGAGATGTATATGCCTGTTATATTGATGAAAGGGAGATGTTGTATATGTCTGTTATATTGATGAAAGTGAGATGTTGTATATGTATGTTATATTGATGAAAGGGAGCTGTTGTATATGTATGTTATATTGATGAAAGGGAGATGTTGTATATGTCTGTTATATTGATGAAAGGGAAATGTTGTATATGTCTGTTATATTGTTGAAAGGGAGATGTTGTATATGTCTGTTATATTGTTGAAAGGGAGATGTTGTATATGTATGTTATATTGATGAAAGGGAGATGTTGTATATGTCTGTTATATTGATGTAAGGGAAATGTTGTATATGTATGTTATATTGATGAAAGGGAAATGTTGTATATGTCTGTTATATTGATGAAATGGAGATGTTGTATATGTCTGTTATATTTTTGAAAGGGAGATGTTGTATATGTATGTTATATTGATGAAAGGGAGATGTTGTATATGTCTGTTATATTGATGAAAGATAGATGTTGTATGTGTTTATTATGTTTACACTATGTTAAGTAATATGTATTATGTACATCTATGAGGTGTTCTCTACGGAAGGAAGTGGCAATAAAGGCAGAGTAATGGGAGACGGCCAGCAAGCATGGTGTATTAATTTTGATGGCAACCAGATCCACTTCAATCAGACACAACAGTGTATAGGTAGAGCCTGGAAAAATTCTCGGGTTCACTGACCTGTAGGCTAGCCTGCAAGAATATATGTGGACTGAAACAGACGTGAGATGCTCATTAGCTGCTTGTTAAAGTGATTCAGGTCTGTATTAGGTACATTTTTATTATTGGCTCAGAGACTTCCAGGAGATGTCAAATAAGCCCAAGGCCAAATTCTAGAGGCACATGTATTTCGTGTATTCATCTGACAACAGCTTGGACTTCTCAGTTCTATACGTATACCGGCTGAAGCCGAATATCAGATAAGTTTCTAACAGTACAAACGTGTAGCACGTGATATCTCCACGACTTGTTTCCTTATTTATAACTGGCTTGCAGTCGTCAAATGTGTGTTAAAACCGCTCTCGACTAATCACAGGAGGAGGAGTGAAGTATACGTTGCTGACGTTCAACCTGACCTAGAACCAATACGCGAAATAATCGTACCTCTATCAATTGCGAAAGGGACACAAACATACAGTAGTTGGAATTCTAGCTTGTTCCCAAATGAAAACGAGAATTTTTCCGGTCTATATGTATAGGGCAAACATACCCTACTTCGTGACACTAAGACTTCGAACTTCAGTAACAGAAATATGATAAAAATTGTAATTGTAATCGTAATTTGATATATTTGTAACTTATTGCTAGATACATGCAAAATTCGCTTTATTTTCTGACAGCTGACGAGACTCCAAGTGACTATAGGCTCGTTCGACGTCTCCCGCTGGCCGATATTGTCGTGACTTGCCGCAGAGAATGCTTACACAGTAGAGAGGTCAATCTCTGTAAAGATGTAACACACGTAAATGACACATAAAAGTTCGTGGCCAATTGAATTGTAGATTATGCTCTGTTGTGTGTAGGAAAGTGAAGTTCAGTCTGCTATCAAATGATAACGCGAATTTTGCATGTCTTTACTTATTGCCGAAACTACACATGCCTGCTCTCTGTTGTCAACCTAGTGAACTTGGCGTGTAGAGTGCAGATATTTCCCAATTGTGTGAAACCTGCAAAGTGGTTTATCACGATATTAAGGTATATCAAGATATAAGGTCAGTTTACACGGTGCAAGCTTTTTAAAATAACCTTTTTTTTCCGTCTGGAAAATTAGTACAGTAGCTGGGAGTTGTTGTCCTCTTTTACTCTTCTCCCGTATATGCCAGTTACGCTGGAAGTATGTATGTTTTTGGTACAGGTGTACTGTTGTGTAATTTTTTACTATATATAGAGATGATGGCATATCGGGAAAATGTTTTGTACCAACATACCCTTGAAAACTCCGTAGTTTCTTGTTACATATATGATTCGGTGAAATACCTCTGACACAACGTAGCTGTCTACAGACCAATAACAGGCATCAAATATTGCCATAGCGGGATTCTTACTGGCTCAGTCAAATACGGTAACAGGTCCAAGAACAAGTTAAAGTCAGTAATCTTCTGGGAAGCTGAACGTGTGTTGAAATCCAGCAGACAGTCAAGTTTTCCCGCGATAAACCATCATCTCTACTCATAGGTAGAGACACTGGAAAATCGCGAAAATATTTAACATAGTCGCCAATAAACTGTAGTTATCTCAATCGTGACACGTGTGAACTGTTTTGTGGCAAACCACGTACGTTCTGTGTTACAACTGCTCGGTTCTAATTGGGTCTGTTGAAGCGGGGCGCGGTACGTCATATAAACGATAGCCAATATAAGTGCAAAACCTTCAGTGTTATACATAGTATGTTGGAGCATAGCAAACAATCAACTTTTCCCACGATTTACCAGTGTCTCTACTCATAGGTGATACACCTGTGTGTGAGTGAGAGATTTTGGCCAGCGCTCAACATCGAGGTCTTTAGCGCTTGTGGGAGGGGGGGTGGCAGGTTAGTATGGAGCAGCGCCGGAGTTAAATGGCGGGGGAAACGGAAAATCCCCGAGAAAACCCGCCGACCAACAGCATCGTCCGGCACAATTCCCACATGCGAAAATTCGGGGACCGACCCAGCCGAAAATCGAACTCGAATCGCCTTGGTGGGAGGCGAATGATCTGACTATTCGGCCACCGCGGCCCCACACCTGTGTGTACATGTGCATATATAAACACAATAATATATACCACGTAGTTAAGTTTTTGAACATGGTTGGGACATTTTGTAATTGGATCGTTCTTTATTCGAGTCCTCGGATATTTACTGTCAATTATGACGAGAGCACAAAATTTTAAGCGGTTATTACATTAATGTGAATACAGTTCGAGTCGTCAAATAACTTCATTCCAACACAATTGAGCTCGTTAACCCTGCAGAGTATTTTTTTTTTCGAGGATAATACAACGTTCTTTTTGTATGCTTTAACAAAAAGGGAAAATATGTCATGTTACAGACACACAATTATAGCAGACGGACAATAAGATTTTTGTGCAAGCGTGCAGTTAACAGAAATTCTCCAGTCTGCTCTCTTCTCGATATGTTATGGATGGCAGTCAGAGAGCACTCACTAGGCATACTTGTGTGTAACACACAGGCCGCGCTATTTTGCGGTTGCGTGGGTGCATATTTTGTGGCCGCGTAAATACTCCGGGTGGAATTTCGAAGGGAGCATTTTTGTCGTCGATGGTTTGCTGTGGAACAGTTGTATTCACCGCACATGATGTGGGTGAATTTTAAAATGCTGGTTAATGAAGCCTATGCCAAAATGGGTACCTTGCATGGAAGAGTGCTTTTTTATTTCTTCAAGGGAATGGCGCAATTAATATGTTATGTTCACGTAGGCCTAATTTGTTACAATTTATTTTCCAGAAAAAGCATTAACATTTTTATGTATAGTATAGTTAGAGATGATGGTTTATCGCGGGAAAAGTTGACTGTTTGATGGATTTCAATACACGTCCAGCTTACCAGAAGATTACTGGCTTCAGCTTGTACGTGGAGCTGTTGCCCTATTTGACTGAGCCAATAAGAATCCCGATATTGTAATATTGGATGCCTGGTATTGGTCTGCAGACTGCTACGTTGTGTCAGTGTTTTCAAGGCTATCTTGGCACAAAACATTTTCGCGATATACCATCATCTCTAAGTATAGTATATTCATGGTAAAGTGATCACTTTTGATTGGCTGGTTGTTACTTAAATTATTTATATTTCCGTCATTTATTAATACAAACATAGCCGTGTATGCCCCAAGCAATAAAGATTATATATACATTCAACATTGTATTAAAAGTTCACGTCTTGTTTATCTTTATAAAACTATTATTTGATAAGCTGGTGTTTACGTATTCCATTTTTCTCTGAACGGCATACACAAGACAGTACAGTGACACAAGTGTAAACAAGTAAACCATATACGTACTGTCAAATATATTTTAAATCAATAAAAGACCAATTTCGCTTAAATGAACTATGCCAAATTTGACTATTTTTATAAGTATGTGCAACCAGCAGAAATTTTGTTCGACCAAGTACAAATTTGTTTAGTGTAATACAAACGTATTGTCTTATGTATATCTGATATCACTTTCGCATCATTTCAATGTTGCACTTTCACCTTCACCGATGTCATAACACCTTAACGATGGCTAGATACCTGAAAAATTCGCATTTTCTTTTAGGTGGAAGCTAGTGATCCAGCAACTATAGGTCTGTATCGCGTTCATAATTGGCCATTGACTTACTCGACTTTTCCTGGAAGTAAGTACCTGAGCTAATAATAAAACTGTAGCTAAATACAGGCCCATTTCACAGTGTCAGCGAGCAGCTAATAAACAGCTGCTGTCTGCACGATTTCACAAATATTCTTGTAAGCTAACCTATAGGTCAGTGAACCAGCGAATTTTTCCGGTATCTAACGATGGCCTGTAGGAAATATTTGCGTATGTGTACATAGTTTTAATTAATATGTATATGATCATCCATTGATGTTCTTTACTTGCAAGTCACGTGAGAAAAAAAGCGCCTATTTTGTGCGTTGTAAGTAAGGGCGATTGGGAGATTTAAAGCTGTGCCATTGTCGCTTTTATCGCTCTATACGTTGTCAGTAGTACGCTTTTTGTGGTACCAATTTAGTATACAACTTAAAAACTTTCATTGTTTGGATTTCTGTGCAAGCGTGGGCCGCAGTTTACTGGCAACAGTTATGACTGTAAAAACAATGCAAATTCACCATACAATTTCGCGTCGCGTATGTCGCATTATTGTGATTCCAGCAGTAAACTGTTAACATTAATAGAATCATGTGGTTTCCATGGGCTCCTGTTTAACCTTGTTTGTATTATTAGTTTCTTTTTTAATCCAAAAAAGGAGCGGATAGCTTTAAACTGCCGTTGAAAATTGGTTTTATTATGGGGCTTATTATTATTATTATTTTTAAAAGCGAAAACTTATATAATTGGAACATATTGTAACTGCGCTCAACGAAGAGGCGCCGAATGGAAAACGCAAAGCACCACTGGAAGCAGCACTGTCGCCGAACAGACGGGTGGAATTGTGACCATCCGTGTGCATGGCAATGGAAGCAGCGTGCGTGAATAGTTTCCTTAAGAATGCGGATAGATAAATAAACGCTGAAAACATCAATTGATTTCTACGCTTTTTTCGAAGCCAATATGGATAAAATACGCGATGACAATCCTAGATAATGGAATTTGCCATCTTTATGAATAAATATCTACTAAAAATTACTAGTTCGTTACGCGTGATCTCCTGCGCCGCAGTTAGATGCACGAGGTTCCGGCGTCAGACATTGTGCCTCAGAAGTTTGTAACATTGGAAACAATTTTGTTTAAAACGTTGGTTAAAACTATTGTCTAGGATTGATATTGTTTAGTTTTCACAAATTGGCTTCAAGAAATCTACAGTTACAGATTAATGCTTTTAGCGTTGAATTATGTACCACGCCCTCTTAAGAGCGCCGCCTACATGCGCCTTAAAGGCTCAAGAAACGACGGAGACATAAGGGCGACCTTGGAACGCGCATCAAATGCCGCATTTCTTCAACTAGCCAAGCTCTGAAATAGCGTGCAAGGTTCCCGCAGAACCGTTTTTACTTTGGGATATATTATTCGGTGACCGTATAATTTTATTGGTGGAAAGTCTGTAGATTGCGATGTGCACTGAACTTAGCTAAGTCTTACATCCGGTTAGTACATTTTGAAGTACGGAAGTCTGAAAAGGCTTTTTTTTTTGTGCTATGTTGGTCTTTGAAATAGTGTTTTAATGAACCTAGTGTCTTAATAATGAGGTTCCGATCTTGTCTGCAGTTTTTTCTTCTTTTCGTGCGTTGGTAAATTGGGCACACGTGGAATATTTTTGTAGAAAATAACCTCTTTGCGAACACACTGGAAAGCATTTGAAGCGTGAGGTAGGCGGTTCCCTTAAGGTGGGACATCAGTGGCCATGTTGAATTATTTTATTTTTCGCTTTTTATACATTCTGAGAAGAAAAGTACAAAATGTGAGATTATAGCGTGAATTCTGTGTATCTTTCGCTATAGCTCAAGCACCGCAGTTGAACTTTTAACGTATATCTAGGCCGTAATCAGTCACCCAAAATTAAGACAATAAAACTGTTTGTTTGACTGACTGCGGCTTAAACATACGTTAGAAGTTAAACTGCGATGTTTGTTCTGTAGCACAAAATACATAGAATTCACGCTATAATCTCACATTTTACCTTTTCTTCTCAGAATGTATAAAAAGCGAAAAATAAAATAATCCAATATGGCCACTGATGTCCCACCTTAAGGTTAATTTCTACTGCAGGTTGCGAAGATAAATGTTAAAAGTTTGTCACAGGAAAAATTTCTGCCGCTTGAGCGCTGGTATCGCTAAGAGATGTAAACTGATCAATCCCAGATCTTTCCTGAATGTTTTTTTTTTTTTACTTAAAATTGAATTGAATTCTTTCTTTGTTACGCCTATTTAAATTTAATTTTTCTGCAATCTCGTGTTTTATTATATCAGTTAGCGTTAGCAGCAGAATTTTTACCTGTGCCATACTCATCCATGAGAAAACACGTTTTATTTCAAACGTGCAGTAGAATTAACCACAGTTTCGTCTACAGTCATCTCTGAATTTTAATTCTGCACTTTGTCGATGGGCGTCAAACGAATATCAATGAATAGACACTGTAGAATTGTAAGCGTATATCTGCAGTTCTGCTCCATGGCTATTGGCAGCGTGTCTGTAATTTAACTGAGCCAATTACAATAACGTTCCTGCAACACCACACGTCTGTGATTTGCCGGTAGAATCCCAAGGCTCGGGCGAGTTAAAATATCCAATCACTGACCACGAAGCAAGACTGCAGATCTGCACGTAAGGCACCGAAACAAAGTGGGGCAAAATTTTTTTCGCTAAAAACAGGGGTCCCTACACTGAGAAAAAAATGTTGGTGTAAACAAAATTTGTGTGAACCAACCAAATCATTTGTTTGTATAGGGACAACGAAATATTTGTTTGCTCGTACCAAATTATTTTGTTCCCTCGATTTGTATGAGGCAAATAGTTGACTTTTGTTAGCAGAACCAAATATTTAGTTGGTCATAAAATTTTTTCGTTGCACACATGAAATGCACATACAATATTTTAAGAACTAAAAAAATTATATTCTACTAACTTAAAAAATTCCTGAAATTTTAATACCTTAAAAAAATAAGTACGGCCGTGCCGGGATTTGATCCTTTACCCCTTCACTTCCCTTCTTCTGTTCATGACCTAACCAACTTTTTTTTATTTTTAAATTTTATTTCAACATTTTTTATTAAAATGCTTGGTGCAGTGGCGATGCGCATCATCATTGCACCAACCATTCCCCCCTTTAATGTGACTTAAGTTGAGTGACCCCAGTACTTTTCGTGAGACAGTTTGTATAGTCACAATCTTTGAGACTCAAATGGACAAACACAAATTTACACCCAGCCAGACCTGGGAATCGAACCCAGAACCCCCCGCACCAAAGCCGGCCGCTCGACCAACTGAACCACGGGGGGTCGGCACCAACTGAGCTACGAATGCTGCTGTATTATTGGTGTTATTTGTATGAGAATAGTTGGTCCTATACGATTGTATTGCTTTATTATCAAACATGTTTGTTTTCCGTCTGCGAAAAGGTAAACGACGGCAAATAATATTACCAAATTATTGCCGTGCACCGCAGCACAAAGAACGAGACGTGCAGCTGCGGTGTTTTTCAAGTTTATAGCATTTTCTTTTGTGATCGATCGAATTAACCACTTTTAAATTGATATAGCTAAAATGAAAGGACTTTAATTATGCTGATTAACAGTTTAGACGTCGTACTTGTCGCACAAGCCTATATTTTGAAAGTTGAGGTATACAGTGTTCGCCATCTTGTCACTCACACTTGTTTGTTTACACAAAATATTTATTTGACATTCCTATAGTAACCAAATATACGTTTGGCACAATCAAAGTGCGTTTAAATGAATAATTTGGTCGAGGGAAATAATTAAATTTGTTTGGAGGACTCCAAGCGTGGTCTTACCAACAAAATATTGTTTAGCTGAAGCAAACATCACCCAAATAAATTTATTTAGTATAATGAAACAATTCTTTCTCTCAGTGTAATTATAGCTGAACAACAGTTTTGAGATACAGCCTCGTGGCGTGGAACCATTAGTTTAATTACAATATAACAACTCGCAAAACGTAAATGCATTACCTCACTATGCACTTTGATGGATTAGGCCACTAAAATATGTATGACTTGAAAGTATTATATTTTGGGAATTTGTCAAACAAAGCCTTGTATAGGCTGTACATAAATAATTCCACTATATAATTAATGAATTCCGTAATGCATAAAATCCACGTCTTAATTATAACAAACAAAACTTACTCGAATAAGAATTTTATGTTAAGTAAATAATGACATTCCGATTTAGATACTTTATTATATGCAGACAGAACTTAATCCGGAATTCTTACTTGAGTTTGTATTTATATTTTTAACCGCGGTGATTTAGAGGATATTTTTGCATGGGAATTATGTTGACACATTTTTTAAAATATATCACATAGAAAGTGTACAGAGAAAGTATAAAGAAGTAATATTGGTAAATCGTGCTTGCAAGCATTAAGTATAGGAGATAGGCAATGCCCGTGACCACATTTCAGTTATTTCTCGCGGCATTCCTTTTTTATAAAATGGCACGTAGTGTATAGACACGAGAATAAGGTTGTTTGGCCGTTTTGTCACGTGTGAATAATATGTTCGTGTGAAATTGTGAAGAATGAAACGACGATACTGTAGGCCTATACCACATCTC
The DNA here is from genome assembly GCA_003012365.1 of Medauroidea extradentata. Taxonomy (NCBI): domain Eukaryota; kingdom Metazoa; phylum Arthropoda; class Insecta; order Phasmatodea; family Phasmatidae; genus Medauroidea; species Medauroidea extradentata. The sequence continues at coordinate 39,084 of PNEQ01060045.1, read as the reverse complement.
AGTTATTTCTACCGATCGCCACTGCTTCTATTCAAAGTTTAGACATACAAGTAACGAAGCGGTTTTTCGCTGTGTATTTCTACACCAGAAACCTACGAAAAATCGTGTACTGTTTATTTTCGGCAATAAGATGCTCTCGATGGGATGCCTCAAGTACAGCGGAAAGAAGCACCGATCACCGTTCCTCGGTTTCGGGAAATCGCCGCCAGATGCCAGCCACTTTGGCTTTGCATCTCCCGTAGCTGCAGGTAGACGGCCACTTTTGAGTGCGTTGCCGGTCGTAAAACAGTCCTCGTGCCCGACATTATCTAGCTCTGTCATCTCCAAGTCTTCCAACCTGGCCCGGGGTACATTAGTAGGTCGTCGAACTTGCCCAGGGTGTTCGCTTAATTGCAGAAACCCCTGGAGGCATATCGCTGTTAACTTGTTTACCTCCGTCGTCCACCCTCTTCAGTCTCCCTCCCGTGACGGGGACAGGCTACCAGATGGTCGCGACAGTCGTCAGTCAACCCTTCTGGAAGATTAACAGATCTGAAAAGAAACCGACGGTGGAAGGGGCGCAGTCGTGGGGTGATGGAAGTCGGGCGAGATAAGTGGGGACGAGGTTAGGACGCTGTTGGATAAGTTACATAACTTACATAGTTGTGAGGAAGGCTGCATCAAGACATGTAGCGTTGTTCCCTCCCGTCCCACAACATAGGAATAGTAATATTATTCGGAAGAAAGCACTTCTTGGCAATTGCACATGTTTCCCTTCCCCCCCACACAAATGTATCTGCGTAGTCTTTACTGCATAAGGCGCTTACGAAAACGGAGTAGGTATAATATACTCGGTAGAATTGATCTCTTGATGAGTACTCAGTCATTGGATGGTTTTTACCGAGCGTACTAAAACTTCCAAGTTTGGATAGTGCAGAATATCCCTTTCGTGCTAGTACATGCCAACTAGTAATGTATGGTGTACATACATGTTAGAGTAAACCACCGAAAACATATTTTATTTTGTGTACATACGCAGGGGCAGAGATCGAGTTGAATGTTTGGAGATTTTGAATGCAGATGAATTTTACTCCCACAAGGTTGTTTGCAGTGTGTGTTTGTGTGGAGGCATCGTAGGCGCAATTAAAGAAGGGGGGGGGGGCACTAGGGCATGCCCCCCCCCCAAATAAATAACCAACAAAGATCTTAAAAATTACAATTAATTTAATATTGAATAATCAGTGATACTGTTACCAGTAGAATATTCTATGTTTAGCAATGAAAACTGCTAAAATAGCACTATTTTGCACCTTGAAATCCGAAAACTTCCCGGGGAAGATGTGGTGGGTGATCCTTTATAATATTCGCAGGATAGCCATCCTTCCCCGTCTGAAATTCATACATTCTAACTACGTTACTGATTACAGGTAGGGGTAGCTTGAGTATAACAGAATTCACAGAGTTGTGCCCTCTCAAAATGTCCATTCTAGTTGCGCCTATGAGAGGTATCACTTATTTGACTGAGCCAATGAGAACAAGGTTACAGCGACACCACAAGTATGTGATCAGCGGGTAAAACCAACCAATGACGCTCAGAGTAAAACACACCCAATCACCGACCACGAAGCAGAGCTGCAGATGTGCAGGAAAGGCGTCGAAACAAGTTCGTGCTAAATTATTTTCGCGAAAATTAGGAGTCTACGTCGAAAAGGAACTTTCCCCTACATTAGTGAGTTAAATTTACTGCTTAGAATGTGTGGTGCTTTTCTTCCCTTACGTGTAAGGAATTTTAAATAAAAATGTTAGTGTTGGTAACACAGCTGTGTATTATACATACATGCGAACGAAACGGACACATATTTAGTAGCGTGTACGTAAAGATTGCTTTTTTGTATTTCGTATAGGTAGGTCTACTGTACTGGTTTTCGTTGCGTTTGTGTATGTGTTCATATAGGTTGTCCCATATGTCCGGTCTCATAGGAAAATATTAAATCCGTGAATGTAATGAAATGTTTAATGTGAATGACAATAGCTGAAGTAGTGTGTACATTTGTTTCCACACTGCGGTGAACACACTGTTGCTGTGCGTCAACACACTACATCACTACTACAACGTTCCATATTTCACCCATTTCTGTTTTCTTTATTGGACATATATATGTATATAAATAATATATATGTATATATAAATAATAAATGTGTATAAATAATATATGTATAAATATTATATATAAGTATTATATATAAATAATATATATGTATAAATGGGACGTCCTGTATATTCGTACACGTACAGTACGTACATACGCACACTTCTTTGTAGAACTGTACGCATATAATTTGTTTACTGACAAATGCTAATCCGTGCTTTTCATTTTGTTTCACTGTGTATTTTTTGAGACACTGCAACGTGCACTAGCAACAGCGCACGCCCACAAAAATGGTTTATTTTACTAAGAGGAGTCTACTTGTTTCAAATTTCCGTGTTTGACTTGTAGGAACATAGGAACGAAAGGAGCCAGAGTACCACACACGACGAGAAGCATATAGCCTTTATTCGTAACGCTCCAAACTGGCGCATGTTTTCGTTGTAGTCCTTTTTCCTATGGAACTTTCAGCGGTGACAGTAAAATTTAATTTCGGAGAATATGAAGTAAAGGTCAGCGCACAACTCGTGTTTTGAACTTTATGAATTTAGGGGGTATTTTTGGGGTTACGTCGCGTTTCTAACAAGCGTACTGAATTTTTTTTAATTGCAGAAGCGTAGTTTCAAATGTGTGTTCTTTTCGTAGATAAACGTAATATGAAAATTTAAGCTGTTTCGCGTAAAAAAAGGATACGCGTGGCACGATGCAATGCTGTCAATGCGTCAGTCGAGGACATTGGTAAAACGTAGGATGTATATATTCCTGATAAACTGTTTGACAAATAATAATGGTGTCTTTCATTAATTTGTCATGCAGAGCCTTTGCAATGGAATTATAGGTTATCTTTCAAGAATGATTACAAGCCCGGTATAAGGTGAACATATAACACTATTATGATCTCCAAAATTAATCACAAATATCTTCTGTACCTCAACATCGCCACATTTACCAAAAATATTTTTTAATCAGAAGTTATAGTAGAAAATCGGTAAATTAAATTTAGCATCTAGCTCTATTCCTTAACGTTGCAAGCTATTTCCCACGGTGTGAAAATGTCCGCTATTTTCCATTGTTTGTAGTGATTTGATGGTAGCGCGCTCGCGAAGAAGGCAGGCTACTGTGTCGAGAGGATCAAGTCGCTTGTGGCGTTGTTGCGCGCTGCCGCTCCAGTTCTGTTGGCTGTTGCACAACTTGTAGCTCATACTTTTATTTAGTTTTGTTTGCTTGCCCGCTCCGCCACCACCGCCGCTTGCCCGCCCTCTTCCCCTCCCCCACCATCCAACCCGCTCTAGTCCTGGCCCCGCCTGCCTTTTATATTCTCCATCGCTTGTTTATTTCTGTTAACTCTCCTCCGATATTGTCCCGTTATTGCCTGGGCGCTGGCAACAGGGGTGGCCAGCTTCCGGCCCGCACCCGGTTCCTAACAGTGCCGCGTCTTGCGATTATATTTCTGGGCAAGATAGAGATAGGAAATTTCGCGAAAAGATTTTTGCATCACTTTGTTTCAGTTCCTTACGTGCGCACCTGCATCTCGGCTTTGTGGTCAGTGATTGGATGCCGTAACAGCCAGCGTGTGGAGGTTGAACCCGCAAATCACAGACGTGATGTATCACAGTTATCTGTGTACTGATTGGCACAGTCAAACGAATAACGACTCTGCCAAAGACACTCTATAAGTCATACAAGTTGTAGGGTGCTTTTTTGGAACTAACTTAAAAAAATATATATTTTTTAATCTTTCGTAAATTTTTGCAGTTCGTAAGTTGGTTTTACGGTAAATAAAAATTTCCTTTACTAATATATTTCCCTTAACGTATTTATTGCTGCTTACAATAATACATACACCCTATAAATTATTAATTTAAAAAAAAAATGGCTTCAGATCAATTAAACTAGCGGAATGGGCTCCATTGCCGGGAACCAGCTGCAGCTTGTTAATTATTGTATCCCTGAATTAATCTATTTATATAGTGTTTCCTGTCAATTCAAAGAAGAGTCCTGAGCACACTACATTCTAGTTCGTTAAAATACATCATGCACAGAAGACTGTCAGCAGTATATGGAGACAAATCAGTTTTTGGGAGGCAGGTGAAGTTTTTTTTTTTTCAATCTCCCATTTTGTGAAACTCGTAAAATATTGACAACGCCGTTGAAAGTATCAAAACCGTAATTCATTATGAGTCTCTGGGATATTGTATTATTTTTAATTAAACTTAAAAGCTAAAGTTTATCTACTGTCTTATAAAGGTTATGTGTATCTATGGCCAGTACGTATACGCATGTAATGAACTACCTGTATGTACACTGAAAAATAACGTTCTCGAATGTTTAGGAAGTTATTATCCCAGACGCAGTATGGGACAGTTACCATACTTCCGTCTTGTAAATATGCAAACTTTTACAGTTGTTACAATACAAGTCTGGTAACTTCATTATACATTTGACTGTTTTATAATTAGGTTTAGGAGTACTACCATGGATGTTTGGGAACTATTCTACCATACCTACTTTTCTTAGCGCTCCTATATGCACGTCTGGTAAATTTACAAACAATTTTTTACAGTGTATGTATGTATGTATGTGTGCATGCATGCATGCATGCGTGTTAAGAGTGAGTGTGTGTAAGATATAGAAAGACTAGTTGATTATCTTCTACCTATTCTTGGCACGTCAGGTAACTCCAATAAAAGGTCGTTACGGTATTATTATTGTACGTAAGTGTTCTTTGCACGTTCTGCTTAGTGTTACATAACCCATACAGTGGTATAGGCCCAGTTTGTTTGTAACAGTTTACTTATTGCCACAGTTTTTTTTTTATAAAATTAATTCACCCCTAAACTTTTGAAGCTAAACGTATGTATAGAACCACTGATTTTTTTTGTGAAAAGAATTTTGCACCACCTTGTTTCAATGTCTTACGTGCACATCTGCAGCTTTGCTTCATGGTTATTGTGCAGATGCGTCACTCTTTTGACTGAGCCGATCAGAATAAGGCTACTGCTACACGCCTGTGATTTGCTGGTAGAACCCCAAGACGCTGAGAGTTAACATTCAATGACTAACTGGATTTAGTTTCTTGGGCATACTCCGTGGCTCTATATATATATATATATATATATATATATATATATATATATATATGTGTGTGTGTGTGTGTGTGTTTGTGTGTGTCTGTCGAGGAAAATGAGAGAGAATAGGGAAACAAAAGAGGATTTTGCTTTAGACAATATGATACATAACATAAAATTCCATAAATGGTTTTTATGTTTTTAATTCTCTCTAGTTGTCTTTATATATATATATGTATATATATGTATGTATATATATGTATGTGTATATATATATATATATATATATATATATATATATATATATGAGAGAGAGAGAGAGAGAGAGAGCAATGGAATCTCCAAGAAACTAAATCCAGTCATGCACTCCCATTGCACAACTCTTTCTGAAGGTCATATTCAATCACTGGCCATGAAGAACTGAAGATGTTCACACAAGTCATTGAAACAAGTTGATGCAAAATTATTTTCACCAAAATTCAATTGCAGTGGAAAATGTCACTTCTGCGACCTCGTCATTTCACAGAACTTTTTTCCTACTCTTCCCCTTACTCCCTCTACCACGAACCACTCTGCACACCTCCTCTAAAAATGTTCTGTCAACTGCCGAGGTCGTAGAACTCTCCTACACTTCTTACCCTCTACGAAACCATACGCACTGCATGTTGGCGTCCCTTTACGCTGTCCATAAACCATATGCACTGTCTATTGGTGCTTGTGTAGCGTTCCTCCCATTGGTTACCACAAGACGTGAAGAGTTCGTACCACAGACATGAAATCGAAACCCTATTGGCCATAGCATCTAACATTCGTCACCGCCCGCTTAACTCCCAGCGTAGTGGGGAGAGGAAAAGATGTTCGGTCAACTGAAGAGGTCATAGAACTGACATAGCCCCCAGTAGCAGTACATATACAGGTACAAAATAAAGGTTCAAGTGTAATATTGTAAAAATATTTTCCTTTGACGTTTACCAGTTTTAAGCGTCACAGTCTGGCATTTCAAAAGTATTGACTTACGCTGTAAAAAAGTGTTATTATTTTCGGTGAAAATATTTTATGACAAGTTGCGTTTGAAAACATTGTAGCACGAATACTTTTACGTGGTTGCTTATATTGCAGCCGGTTAGTACCGCACAGTCACAGACTGAATAGTAATACAGCCGTGCAATGATGTAATGGCGGCTCATTTTGATGCAAACTTCGCCGCTTAGTGGTTGTTGTTGATACAACCCCGTGTCTGTTTGGCTGCTGCATGTTACAGCAGGTTTCCTATTGGCCTGACTGCTGGGTAGCTTGGCAACAGCTGATTGGCGGCAGGTGTTTTCGCCATGTTTCTGGCTAGCGAAGCCATTTTGCTGACGTGAGACTGAGTTTGCCGTCCTACAGGCTATTTTACTTCTGTATTTCTAAATAGTCTGGATGCGGGCTATGCTAAATAAAATCTGCGAGCTCTTTGGCGTGATAGTGAAATCTAACGTGTGTTTTTAGTACATACACTAAAAACACTCCCCGTTTCCTTGCTTCAAGTTCACTGGCGCCATTTATGCTTTCAACTGAATATTCTATGCTGACAAATTTTTGCAGAAGTTTTTAGATTTGAGAAGGAAGTTTAGGACATTATTGCAATTGTTCCAAACTTCTTAACTTCTCATTTAAATAGAACACTAGAACGATTCATTGGCATTTATCCAGCGAAGTTAAAATGAGATAAATTGCTGCATTCTGTTTTTAAGCACTGAACGTGAAATCCCAATGCGGATACAATGAACTGTTGCCTTGAATTAAACGAAGAGAAGGGTAAAGGATAAGCAGCGGCTTTTTTTAAGCTCGTGAAATATCTAAAGAATAATACAACTATTGAATGCTGAAAATATCTTAACTAGCAAATAAAGTTAACGTTGTGTGTGACGGATTGACCAATTCGTCACGCTTAAAAAACAGATTTAATGGGTGCTGTGTTTTATTTTATCTATCGAACGGGCATAGAGCAGTAATAGCACAAGTACTGTACTTCATAAGACAGAAATATTGTAATGCGTCGTACTGTAAAAGTGAATTAAAGAATATGTTGTCGTCGTTGGAGTGCGAGCTGCAGAAAAACGCTACTCGGCAGCAGGGAACTCCGTAATTTATTTATGCACTGTGTTAGTAAAAATTATTGTTGTTTTGTCACATTCGTCTATGAAACTGCAATAAGTCGTATTCCACAATGCTGGAGAACTTGAAGTAATCGCGTTTTCTATTGGGTACTAGCTAGGACTCTCGTTAACAATTTTAATTGGGTCTTTATTTAGCACCTCTTGGATGGTTTAAACCAGTAATAATTAAACAATTAAGTGCAGTTCCAGTCGTGTGGTATCACTGTCAGCAAGCAGCCAATGAGGCTAGCCTTCAGGTCAATTAACCCGCAAATATCTCCTGTCTCTACTAAAGACAGTCATCTAAAACGTAATTGGAGGTCATTTTGATGTACATCAAAGTAAAACAAGATTCTTTAAGGTATATGAGATTTTTTTGATGATGTAAACATATACCTTATGCCCTAATATAGCACATAGATGGGCTCGCCTAAATTGAGGTGACGTACTGTAGTTTCAATTTTTGTATTATAATTATGTATGATAATTACTCTATTTGGACATTACTATGCAATTTAAGGCAAACAGTAAAATATTCTACACCGATGAAAAAAATACCATATATTATTTTACCTACATATTGTATAATCACATGTAATGTTTTTGCATTAATCATTTTTTCTACGTTTTTTTAATTTGTAAAGTTTCTACCCGTTGTTGTATTAAGTATTCATTAAATAACTGGTATCAGTTTTATTTCAATTTGAATTATCAAATTTGCTTGAGTTAGCTTTATTATTGGTAAATCACCCGGGGTGAGGGGGAGAATCAAACTTTTGATTTTCACGTCATTGTGCTAGAGCTTTGGGGTGTAAAAATTTATATACACGACGGCAAAATCATGAGCGTTAACATTTCCAAGTTGAATAGTATTTGGTACGTTTGTATACTAGTGAATGTTTTGCTGCAGCGGACCAATCCCGCGCGGCAAGGTGGCGGGTGGGAGGGCGCAGGAAAGTTTTCATTCGGGACGGGAACTTGGCCAAGGCCTCGCCGATATTTGCGTCGCGTGAGTTACTGCCCTGGGGGCGGCGGGGGCGGAGGAAGTGTTGGCACGTCTGAAGAGCCCCGAGAGGCGGGCGACAGCGGCGGCGGCGCCATTGTGCCCACTTCCCCCCTCGACCCCGCTACCCCGGCACCACCCTCACCAACGCGCGCGAGGGGTCGGAGATTTATCCGGACACTCGCCCTCTAAACCGTTTTATATAAGCTGTAAATTTGGCGCATAATGATAGCGGCCGGCTGAGGGGGTGCGGTGGAATGCGGCCGGGCGCGCGTTTAATATCCTGCCCGCCGCGGCGGAGGGGGTTGTTTTAGTGGCTCGCGCGTGACGTGTGGGGGATAGTCTGCTGCAATCCGCCCTGGCTCATTGTCCCCTCCCCCACACTCCCTCCCCTCGCCATTCTCGACAGTGCCCGTCCGTTTAATTAATGCAGCCCACCGCCTCCCTCTTCTACGCCGGGCTGTTTGTTCGATGTGGCGCCCAACATGGGGCCGGTTTGCGGCGGTCGCGAGAGGAAGCGGTGTTGGTTGGACCCCCAGCTGGGTGTCGACGTTGTTCCGCCGGCACGCGTGTGTAGGCGATGGATGTGCGTGCACGGCGTTGTCTGGCACCGTGTTACCAGGGGATTTCCTCGTAGGTCGCGTCCCAGTCGGTATGGACGTGCGGAATTCGTGTTACTTTCTGGTAGCAAGTTGATGCACGTTCCCTCGATGTCTCCCGTTGGCCCACAGTGTCGTGACCTGACGCAGAGGTCGCCTCTGACCAATAACTAGGGACCTGAAAAATTCGCGGGTACACTGACATGTAGGCTAGCCTCTAAGTATATCTGTGCAACATATGCTCATGCGTTCGTTATCCTCCAGGATTTGTCAAGCGACACGAACGCTAAAAACGTTAATGGAAATTTCCAGGTTTCTGGACGTCAGAATAGAAAAACTGAATTGCTATCCGAGTTTACAGGTATTGCCATATTCGAAGCATCATTTTTGTCAGAGTGGCGCATTTGTTTAGAGCACTTTCTCCCGTCGGATTACAATTCGCAGAACTTCTGTATCAGAAAGTGTGTCCTGTACGTAGCTCGGGCAACAGTTGCTTTAAATATAGTCGAATATTGTTTTTTATGCTTAGGCAAACTATTTGTATTGGGTGTGTATGTGTATGTGTGTGCATGTGTACACACACAGCAACATACACACGCAATCTTGCAGGACTGCGTTTCGTAATTTTTAATTTGGTGTATACATTTTTGTGGTACTAATTTTTAAAAATTTTGTTTAAAAGTATTAAACACAGTAAATATTATGTGTCTATTTAATACATTTCATGAACTACCCCATAATAAGTATTTTCAGTGTAGGTAGTTTTTTTCATTTCAGCAAATCAGTTTTTTTTGTTCGTTCCCTTCGTATGCAAGTGATGGCATCGACTTGCGATTCTGAAAACTTAGTCAACAATTTTCATGTGAAGAAATTAGCTCAAGTAATTTATAAAAGTTTTGTTTCAAGAGGAACACTATCTCGTACAAATATAAAATAAGTTAATGAATATATTTTACTTGCTGTTACCTCTCCTAAACACTATTTATGCCGTGAGTTTTAGTAAAGGTCACTAATCTAAAGCGTTATTGATCGTGTGTAATATATGTAGCCTAATTGCGTGTATCATTGTGATCAGTTTGAATAGCTTGCATCATTTACAGTGTACGGCCATAAATTATAGCCTTGGGTTAGAAACAGTTGCCTCGTCGGTAACAGGACCAGTTTGGTCCGCTTGTCGGGTCAACTGTCTTCTCCGCAGAGTTGAAAAAGCTTCGAAAAGCTGCAACACCAGTTTAACCTGTCGTGTAGTGCTTGCGCTTGATTTGGCTGTTTCGTAACACTTTTTTTTTCTGTAAGATACATTACATTTTTACATGCTTGCGTGAATATTTCCACTGCTATGTTGAAGTCTTGATGTCAAACGCAGTGAATGCGTTATTGACGGCAGACACCAGCTTCTCATTGGCTGCTCGCTGACTCGGCAATTTCACGTTATTGGGCCTACAGTTGTTTGCTTCGTTATTACTGGCCGAGCTCTCTACAGGAGGTGTCAACTAAGTAAAAAACCAATTGCGGAAGTTACAGGAACTTACATATGTTTGAAATCTAGCTTGTGCCCAAACGAAAACGCTAAATTTTTCAAGTCTCTAGTCGTAAACTATTAGGGCCGCGGTGACCGAGGGGTCAGACCTCTCGCCTCCCACCAAGGTGACCCTGGTTCGATTCCCGACGGGGTCTGTTCCTGGGTTTTCGCATACATGGGAATCGTGCCGGCTGGTCGGCGGGTTTTCTCGGGGATCTCCCGTTTTCCCCGTCCCTTCATTCCGGCGCTGCTCCATACTCACATCATGTCATCCCTCACCAACGCTAAAGACCTCGATGTTAAGCGCTGAACCAAAATCTCTCACTCACTCCCGTGAACTATTTGCACAGATACTGATGTTTGGGGGAAAGAATTTTGCAACAAATTGTTTTATTTACCATACTTGCACATGTGCAATTGTGCTTCACGGTTATTGTCAGTGTGAGTTTGTGCAGAGGCGTCATTCATTTGACTGAGCCAATCAGAATAATGTTACTGCGACACATCACGTCTGTAATTTGCAGGTAGAACCCCCATTATGTTGAGACAGTTAAAAACATCCTGTCATGGCTATCATTGACCGTGAGGTATACTCCATTTCACATAAGTTTGGATAAATTTGACAGCAACTTATGGGCAATATTTTCTACTATTTTGTGATTTCTGGCACTCCATATGACAAACTTTGCAATCCAAATACTGAAATTGCAATCTCTGGTTCATTTTAGAGCTAAAAATGTCTAGCAATGTGCAACAAATCACAAAATATTAAAAAGTATTACCCATACGGTGCTCTCAGAATTATCCAAACTTAAATGAAACAGAGTATATAATTGCAGACGTGCATGTAAGGCAATGCTTCAAGTTGGTACGAAGTTCTTTTTAAAAAAATTCAGTGACCCTAACTATTTATGACCCCGTGATTTTGTAACCTTGATTTCGACATATGTGATTACACTGAAGAAGTGTATCTTTTTGACAAACTAATTGTTAATAAATATGGCCAGAAACAGTTTTCTGTTATTTCTCTATCGTAATTTATGCGTACCGACTTAGTTACGAATAAACCTATTCAACGTTTAGTCTGTGTAACCACGCCCTCTTTTCTCGAGTGTTTGTAAGGCAAAGATTCTGTACGTCAATCTCCATATGAGGGGCTGAAATGCGTAGCGGTGTAAGTCACAATTATTTACCAGTGCCGTTTTTATTCATATTCACATTTTCCAAAATAATATTCTTGAACAAATATTTCACTCTTACCTGAATGTCCGAATTTCATTTGAGTATTGAAAGAGTGCACTGCATTTTGCATGTGATTACAGAAAATCGTTTACGTGAAAACTATTTTAACGAACTTGCACCACTATAAATCTAAGCCCCTCATATGAAATGTTTGGTTCGATAAAAGTAGTAGTTCAGTACATTGTGCTTGAGAGTTTCTTGAATCTGTGTTGATATAAAGTCTTGGCTGTGACGTAACACCAGTATATTGTCTTGATTTTGGTTCAAATATAAAATTTTATTTTCAACCGGTTTGGCTGGTCGTAGTAGCGAACTGTATAGCAGCCTTTTGATGGGACGGCGGACGTATTTTTTTAAGTATGCTCCCCAAAGCTTTAAAGTCTCGAAATATTTTCCCCGGAACACGGTTATATTTACAGGACGAACGAAGCAAAAAAAGTATACTCACGGAGTTGGTTGGAACGACGCCAAACGGACTTGTTTTAAACATGAGCGTGACGTAGACGAAGTATTAACCCTGTGGTCGTGTATTCGCCTGACTTGGTGCCCGTTTGAATTGACAACATCCCCGTGTAGATTAAAAATTAGTTTAATCGTTATCACGGACTTGTATCGGCGTTCGCTGTTATAAAATAGCCTTCTTTAAAAAAGTAAATGAGGTTTGGTAGCAAATGGTCAAGTGATTACACTACTAACATTTGCAAAATTTTACAAATAAGTCGTGAAAATACTATCCAAAATAGTATATTGTAAACTTTTCGCAATTTTTGTAGTGTTACGAAAGTAGTTTTTTGGTTCGTTAATTTTGACAATTTTTTGTTTGAGGCCGCCGCTACCACGCGCATAAATGCGTTGTAATGTGCGGGCCGGTACGTTTCTATGCCATCCAACATGTGGCTAAACAGCCTTTTCAGGCTGTCGTTCTTCGAAATGCGCTGACGTGATGTATGTCAAACACAGATAGAAACGTGCACTTTACTATTGATTGCCCACCAATACAATTATATGGTCACCGTTTAAAGTCACATAGTGAAAATGGTTCGCCGGTTCTATTCCATGATAGTTCAGCGCTTTGCTCGTTGTGACGATGTGGCATTTGACAGTGCTTCGAGGTCGTCCTTATAGCCCCGTCACTTGTGAGCATCTAACGCGCAGACAGGTGGTGCTCTTAAGGGCTTTCAAGTCTAGTGTAGATCAGCACTCTCTTATATTCCTATGAAACTCGGAATACACGCTCAGAACCACGTAAATAGACAGCTGACGCGATCGCTGATACTGTATAAAATCTGGTGCGCCCTCCCAGTGCGCTTCAGTCTGAGGAAGGACGTGGAAGGATGAGGTTACGTCGCTTGAGCTCTCCACCCTCGTAAGACCTTGTTACTGCAAACATACACCACAACGAGTCGACAGTTCGCATTGCTATAAACTTGGTAGCGTTGTAATCAGGAGGAATGCTGTTATTGGTCAGTAACAAAATATTTGAATGAATTAAAAAGGTATTCGTTTTTGGTGCACCTAAGATGTCGCTAATTTTTTAAACAAAAAACCTAATTTTCAGCAATGTTTGAAAAAATACGAAAATGCGTCCTTTCCTGTTTTAATAACTTTTGTCAATTAAGCCGCGACATTTCTAAAAAATTTTCCCATAAGAGGAAATTGGAGTCACAAGAGACGTCTACAAAACTGAAATAATTTCGTACTCAAATATAATCATTAATTTCACACTGGAACGACCTTAAGTAAAAAAAATAAATTATGCGAATGAAAAAAAAGGGTGGGCACATATTACACTGATGATGTGATTTACATGCTGTGTTTTCCGTGATAAGCAGTGTCACTATGGTTGAGAAACGTTAGAGGAGTGAAGCCAACGTCGACCGTTTCACTCGAGAGGCAACCACCAGCCGCTTCGAGGATAGGATGAGTTGGGACTGGGGCAAGAGAAACAGGAAAACTCCGAGGAAACCCGCCGGCTAACTGCTGTGGTCTGGCATATTTACCACGTGCGAAAAAAGTTACGAACACGCCCGGAATCTAATTAGGAATCACTTGATGGAAAGCGAATAGGCTGTCCATCGTACCGCATTAAGATTAAGGCCATGATCTTTCATTTATTTCAAACAATTGCAAATAAATTAAATATTTACTAACCAAATGATTTGAAAAAAAATTGAGACTGTGTGCAGTCATACGATACACAATTTTGCCAGAGCGTTTTTTTTTGCTAGCAAAAAAATTATTTTGCTTCATATTTTGACAACAAAATGTGTGCTACTTCAGGGGCAAAAATCTGAAAATTTGTTTGGTGCCTCGCAACAGAAAAATTCAGATACAAACGATGATATATAAGTGTTAAAACTGCCCGAATGAATTTTTGATATACGTATTAATTTGCGTTAAAAAACAAATATTTTCGAAACCACTGCAAAACTAATGAGCGAGGCCTTAAATTGTTCTTGTTTCAAGTGATAATCATACAGCTGATACCGCCAATCAGTGTTGAGCACGTGTCGTGGAACCCGAGAGAATAAACACGTTAAGTGAAGGGGTTTTGGTCATCTAGGTCAGGGGCGGCCAATTTTTTTCGAGCTGTGGCCAAAAGTTGAACCAAATCATGTTACGAACCACGACAAATAATTTTCACGTTGACTACGTTTTACGAGCTCAACACTTGCGCAATTCCTTACAGTATTTTGGCAGATAGTTTTTTTATAAAATATTTATTTGCAGTGCTGTATAGTTAATTATCTTCTTGAAGTTTGAACACTGTCTCCACAGTGTTTAGAAAAGAAGCACTTCCAAAATATGAAACTATTTAATATTTTTATTGTCACTGTAAATAACTTTGGAATACAGCGCAAATGCTTCAGCTTTGGGCGGGCAATACAAAATGCAGTGGCGGGCCAGTGGCAGGCCCGCGGGCACATGATTGGCCGTCCCTGATCTAGGTCAAGGGTGACATGAGGTGAGAATGGATCAGATCAGCGTCGGAATGAAGGGAAAGGGAAACGGGAGATCACCGAGAAAATTCGCCGACCAACGTAATTGTCCGGTACGATCCCCAAATGAAACCATGCCGGGAATCGAACTCTAAACGCCTTTGGAAGAGGCGAGTGCTATAGCTTCTGAGCGAACCACGACCCCCTAGTGAGTATGAACAAGTTGAGAAGGTGAAGTTGAACCTCACAAAACAGGCGCGCCTTCAGTGTTGCCAGACGTAGGAAAATTCTCGTTTTTGTACGAAGATTTAGAATGTTTTTACTCTATGTACGATATAAAATCGCTGCCATACGAAAATTTCGAAACCAGAGAACTATTAATGTCCAGGCCTGTAAAAGGTGTTCGTGGCACGCAGGTGCGCGGAAAAAAAGTCATCAAAATGTGTGGTACGAGAATTTTGATGCCTTGTACGAGACTGTAGGTGATTCGTAATAAAGTTAGTACTCAACAAAACCCTGCTTAAGTTCTATTTTCAGCGGATTTGTATCTCCGCGCGTAACGGCTAAAGATGGGCCGTGTCTAACCCACGGGGGTAGCATAGGCGAGGGGAGTGATGCTAAGAGAGGAGAGGTAGCCGCCAAATTGGCCAGCCGCCATACTGCTTTAACCTCAAAAGTACACATCAGACAGGTATTTTTTATGGTAAATTAATGCATTATGCTGTTTAATTAATGTTTTAGGTTGAAATCTCTATATTTTAGCCCTCTTTACACACCTCCTAACTAATATTTCCTCAATTTTTCAATTAGTCGACGACAATTTTGATACCAGCCATGTTAAGCGTTTGTTTGGTTACAATTCCCGGCGACATGCTCCATCTGGAACCTTCTAACATCTTTGGTATAACCTTTCTGGACACGTCACTTGATGTTTGCGCGTGCAAGATAATTTCTGCAGTCAGTGTGAAGCGATACGTTTGGTTAAAAATGTTTATTAATTACGTAAAATACAGTTATGTAGATTTCAGTTGGTATTTCTGTACTGTTGTATTTATATAGGAAAATACACGGAACTATGTTGCGTAATTTCGCTGCCAACCTTACAAGCAGTAAGGCAACCGTGGTTGATGTTGAATTATATGCAGTAACGACTAGTGATATTTTTCAAATGTAAAATTTTTAGTGCTCACTTTATCCCGAGTGGCCTATACTTCGTTTATGATCTGGCAACCCTGGCCTGATAAAACACTTGTCCTTTTCTGTCGTCCGCCTGGAACGACAATTTTTCATCATATTTGTGCAGTGCCGGCGGTGTTAATTTGTTGTCCAGACCACTCTCCTGAGGTTTTTTTTCCGGTGACATTAATCTCGGGATGTCAGTAAACGGTGATAAATAACTGCTATTACCGCGTGGCCACGCTGTAATACATCACATTCCGGCCATAGTTTAGACGTTGGTGGGCCAGCGGAAGGAAATTTACGATCCGAACTGTGAGCGGTGAGGTCCCGATTGAGAAGGGAAGTCTAATTTTGTACCGTAATAATTATTTCTGGCCAAGTTGCTAAAATGTAGTGGATTTTTTTCCCGATCAAGTGCAGCTTAAAAATTTTATGTTGCCTGAGTCAGTAAATTGGTACGCTGTTCACGATTAAGTGAGCAGTGCTTAAATTTTTCTTGCAGCCATCCTTACTATATTCAGTGTGAAACTTTGCTGATAACTAGTAAAAGATATTTGCCCCGCTTTGTGGTCAATGATCGCATGGTTTTAACTTCCAGCGTCTTCGGGTTGTATACGCAATATACATACATTTGGTCTCTCGGGTAACCCTGTTCTGGTTGGCACTATCAGAGGAATACCGACTCTGCACAAATACACACAGCCATTAAACGCGAAGTACAGCCCTAGACGTACACGTAAGACATTGAACAAAGTGGTGCAAGAACATTTCACGAAAACTTCCGGTGGCTACTGTAATTTTTTGCTGTTTTCGCTGTAGCCGGCACAATATTTCTTGGTCACAATATCCACGACAGCAGGCTAGTCTTACGGAATTTGTAAAGAATTAAAGTGTATTATAACCACGCAATGTGTAGGAGTGCTCGCGTATTGTTTACTTAGTGCCATTGAGTGTCCTCCGACTCCCAACAGACTGAATTCCCCAGTACGACACGACTTCTACGACTTGGCGAGGCGTCGTTGCATGACCGCTGCGTTATTGGTCGGTTATTTGTGTTTTGTACGTGTTGTCGCCGGTGATTGGCTCTCCCTGCTATATCTGGAACCGCGGGTTGGTTCGTCGTTAAAAATAGCTGCCGGAATACGCTGCGGCGACGCCGCTTGTCATTAGTGGTAGGTTGATTAGGGCCGCCTAAATCGTCTGCTCGCAAGTTTCGCAGGATTTCTTCTTAATTATTATCAGTTAGTGACCTAGCACAACCTGCACGATTATTTCTCAGTAGATCAATTTAAAGATAAGTCTTCCAAAAAGAAAACATAAAATCATAGTGTGCTACACAACATTTCTGAAGTGAGATATTTGCTCATACATTTTTTGTGAAGCATAGATTTTAAAATTACGTGTTAGTTATTAAGTAGGCCTATAGTCTGCCTAACATAAGAATTCAATTTATCGGGGCCAGACCACTCGTCTTCCACCAAGGCGCTCCGGATTAGATTCCCAGCGGTGTGGTCCCCGGATTTTCGCATGTGGGAATCGTGTCGGACGATGTCGCTGGTAGGTGGGTTTTTTTCGGGGATATCTCGTTTCTTCCGCCCTCCCATTCCGACGCTACTTCATCGTAGGAAGGGGATCCGGGTTCGACTCCCGGTGGGGTCGGTCCCCGGATTTTCGCATCTGGGAATCGTGCCGGATGATGCCCCTGGTAGGTGTTTTTTTTTTTTTTCGGGGACGTCTAGTTTCTTCCGCCCTTTCATTCTGGCGCTGCTCCATGCTCACTTCTTGTCACCCCCGACCAGCGCTAAAGACCTCGATGTTAAGCGCTGACCAAAATATCTCACCCTCACTCTCACATTCATCGTAGGACCTCATTTCATGTCATTCTTCTGGGTACGCATATTGTCTACGGGCTCCCAGTAATAAAGTCTGCATTCGGGGTGCGATATCTGACCCTAGGGTATCTTCTTCGTACGATATTTATTTTTTAAATTATTGACTGTTCTGAAGACTTTCTTTAATTTTGATAAACTACAAAGTTTGAGAGACTTTTGTGCGTGTTTTTCAAAAATTACTTGAGACAGAAGAAACCTCTGCTTATTTCAAGGGAAAAGCTGTAAAAAAATATGCCAACACAACTGCCAAAAATGAGTTGGACTCTATCACTATCACTAGGGACTCCTGATTTTGGCGAAAAGAATTTTGCCTCACGTTGTTTCGGTGCCTTACGTGCACATCTGCAGTGTTGCTTCGTGGTCAGTGATTGGATATTTTAACTCTCACCAGCCTTGGGATTCTATCGGCAAATCACAGACGTGTGATGTTGCAGGAACTTTATTGTAACTTGCTCAGTCGAATGATACACACAGACACGCTGCCAATAACCATCAAACAAACTACAGATGTGTACGTAAGGCACTGAAACAAAGTGGGGCAAAATTCTTTACGCGAAAAAACAGAGGTCCCTATCTATCACAAATGAACAGTTGGCAAAGCATACCTGCATGAATATATTCGCCGACTCCCTAGCTACCTTGCCAGGAGTTCAAATGACCACTCAATGCAGCAGCAGTAGCCAATGAACAAGTATCTGAACAAAGGACTGTGCAGTCCAGCTGACAGGTCGTTGAACCCTCACATTATTCTTATGTTGTATTTGCTGTTTCATGCGTTAACTTTTGAGAGAAATGTAATGTATGCACTGTGTTTGTCGAGTCACATGACAATATTTTCATTAGCAAATAACGAAAATATAGGAATCGCTGAAAATTTGCTTATGTCTCTGTGAACAGCTTGTACAATAACCATGAAGCAGAGATCAGAAGTGGACGTGAGACATCGGAACCCGCTAGTGCAACTTTTTTTTTTCGCGAAAATACATGATCCTTAGTAATAGTTAGAGGTCTGTAATACATTTAAATAATGATAATTGAGTTTGTGTTTCAAAGCGTGTGTTAATGCATGTTGAATAGTTACATAAACAATAACAGATTTCATTTTCGGTGGCGGATAAAGCTTTAATTTCTGGCGTGCAATGATTAAGGGGGTATTGTAAAAGTGTCAGAAGTATCTCTTTTAAATTTTAGGTTTCTCGAAGCCAATTTGGGAGGGAGGAGAGGGGACACCAGCAAACTTAGATAATATTATTGCCAACTTTCTGAGCAAAAATTTGTCTGTAGTAACGTGTTTCCGGCTTGGCAGAGTACGCTTAACAAAAGCATCGTGATCGTTCGTGGTAAATGTTTGCTTGTAAAGTTGGCCAATATCATTATCTGGGGTTGTGGTTTTTTTTCTATATTGCCTTTCAAAAATGTGCAGATTTTAACTGGTGTATTTAGCGTTTATTTTTTTACCACATATTTTTAAATTGTTTACCTAGAACTGTACTTGTATTTATGTAATGATCAGTTAGACCCAGGAGTGTAATCGAAAACCAATGTCCTGCTCGATATTGATGGCTGTAGCCATTTATGAACTGTGGTATCAACAACAAATTATCGCACGCATGTTTAATGGATTACAATTTTTGTAAGCCGTTATGGTGTTGAGTTTATACGCGCTGGAAATCATAAGTGCAGAATTATGAACTATATCGAGATCACGAGAGAAAGTGGTTGGTATGCATAGGGACTGGAAAATTTCGGTAATTCATGTTAGGACAAGCTAAAATACAGACGCGCGTGCTGTTACTCTACTTTTCAATTGTACATCTTCCTGGATAGATAATCAAGTCTTATAATGCATGGGCATTGAACCCGCGTCATGTTCCTATCCCTACGGATAAAGTACGTGTAATACATAGCTAAAAACTTGGCGCTGCTAACGTCTAAAATTAAGTAGTACTTTGTTATTCGTAGTGTATTTCTTCCAGTAATATTTATTGTACTGTATTAGGAAATGTATTATTTAATTATTGGAATTAAGACAAATAGCTTTTGTGGCGTTTAATGTGGCTGTGTTAAATTAACTCCCCATGATGGTTGTCCATCTGTACACTCGGTTAAGGCTCGGTTTCAGTCGCCATATTGAATTTTATTATTTTTAGTTTCTTTTAATTCTGAGTAGTAAAATGATAAATCGGCGACTATACCGCAAATTCTATTTACCTTGAGCTACAACACAAGCATAGCAATAGAGCTAGTAATGTATAGTTAGGTCGCAATTTGTCGGGCAAATAACGAATATAAAAAATTCGGCACAGATTGCGGCGTAATTATTAGTTGCCAGCTAAATTGCAAGGTCTGTACTGTAGGGAAATGCAAATAGAATTTGAGGTATAATAGGATATTTAACATTTTTCTTCTTAGAATTCCAAAAAAGCGAAAAAATAATAAAATCCAATATGGCGACTGAAACCGAGCCTGATCGATTTACTTTGTAATATGACTTTTCGTTCAGTCAGTACCCACCGTATTCATGAACAAAGTATATTCGGCATGAAAACAATACCGAATAAATTGCACGTTTTCCATATTTCCGAAGGCATTTTGTCGACAAGATATTAAGTACTGTGTATCCACGAGCAGTTATCACACAAAACACATTGGCAGAACCTTCATGTAACTTACTTTTATTTCGGAGAGAATGTGGTGTTGTCAGTTGTCAGTACAGTGCTGAACAAGATTTTGAGCTGCGGCAATTAAAAGCTATTTGTATATACGTGCGCAGTAAACGTGGGTACGCAAAATCACACAGTAAGTAAATGCTCAGAACAAAATTATGAGGCAATTGCTGTGACGTATTTGTTCGAACCTTGTTGATGGGATTATTTTTCAGCTTAACACCCAAAAGTGTGCGTTATTGACTCAACACGGACTTTGTGTTGTATATCATTAGATAAGACTTAAAACTTTTGTAATGTTTATGGTAAAAAGTTACACAGACACACATGTGAGGATATGTGTGTGTGTGTGTATACACCACGGTCGTAGAAGAACAGGTCTGGACACTCGCCTATCTAACAATGTATTTTGTTTGACCCACTTGTTGTTTGGTTGTAGCAAATACGGTAGAGAACGTATTTGGTTGTAGTTCGTCAAGTTACCGAGAATATTGTGTTTTATTGGCGCTTCAGTTAGGGCGGTCGGACTCAAACTCTGCTCACTTTTTTTCCATTGTTAAATTTATAAAGTAAATAAAGATTGCTGGAGCCTTTTCTTAAATTTGTGAGCGAAGGAAATATTTCATAAATTGATAAAAAAAAAATACGTTTTGATAAATTGTTTATCTTAGCGGAAAGGAAGTGGACGGAGTTAAAGTCCGACCGCCCAAACATCAGCGCCAATAAAACACAATGTTCTCGGTAACTTGGTGAACTGCAACCAAACAACAAGGGGGTCAAATATCCAGACGAGTGTCCAGACCTGTTCTTCTACGGCCGTGGTATACACACATACAGGGTAAACAGACCATATATTGTGATATACTCAAATGTGGGGATAAACCACTGTGCGGGCTTCACAATACTGAGAAGGATCTGTACTGCGAGTTCACGAGGTTACCAACAGAGCGCAGGCATATATAGTTTCTGCAAAAAGGGAACAGTATATCATATGTAAGATCACAATTAAAATGTTTAAAATATTTATGTTACTGAAGTTCTAAGCCTTAGTATCACCAAATAGGGAAGGTTTACCCTAAATCCTTCACTGAGAATTTTCTTTGACTAAAATAATGCAAATGCGATAGATAATTTAATAGTAAACTGTTATATAAATTATGTAATGTGTGTAAGTTCATGTGGGAAAGTCTTAACCCACCCCTTCCACTCCTTCAAAATTAAAGTGAACGGCTGGACCACCCTTGCCCCCCTCCTCCTTGGTGACCGCAAATAACTATGACGTACGAGGGAACTAATTTATTACTTCCGTTCAGCAGGACCGCGTCCGCGTCTTGACGACCTAACTGCGTCGCTAACACGTATAAATTATGCCCTCGTTTTTCTGTTTGTATTCGCAGTGATGTTGGTTTAGTACCATTTTCTTAGTAGTTCCCGTCGACCGAGTTACGAGCCCCTGGGTCAGGTTTCACGTCGGGCAGCTGCGCAGTTTCAGAAATATTTAACTACTGGTGAGGGAACAATTGACAGCTTTAAAAGGGCTTGTTCCCGAGTTATTTTTCTTCAGACTGGTGCCAATAACTCAAATATTTTTTAACCAAAAGTTTTGAAATAATATGAGTCAATGTGCAATCACACGATGCACAATACTGTAGATGCGTTTTTTAAAATAATGTACCATTCGCAAGCAAAAAAAATAATTTCCTTAATTTTTGCTTATTTTCACGACGAAAAACGTGGAACTTTGGGTAATGAAATCTAAAAAACCGTTCAGCATAATTCTACAAAAAAATTGAGCTACAAATTATAACATATAAGTTTCAAAACTGTGCAGCGAAATTTTGATATGAGTATTAGGTAGCAATAAAATTTTTTTTTCCTTCGAAATCACTGCAAAACTCCGTAACAAGGCCTTAATTTTGCCTCTAATAACGTATACCGAAAAAAAATTCGCGATTAAGGCCCCCGCCTGGCGGCTGTGGGCGTGTGTTTGTGTGAGTGAAACACGGCGCCAAGGGCGATGTTGACTCGCTCATTTGGTGCGGTATCGCCTCTACTGCAAGACACTTAAACGGCGTACAAGTGATATCGTTGATCACTCGCCTGACGTGACAATTTAGCCGTGACCCCATATTTTTATTGGTGGAACGTTTTAATAAGCAAAGAATATACACTATTTCCTATCGTAGTTTCACAAAAATCCTGCAAGTAGTTATAATATACTGGAAAAGCCGTTTTTTTGCCGTTAATAGTAGATAGGCCCTACGCTTGCACTAACGAAAATAGCGTTCTCACTATATACCAACCTTGGTAGTATGGTACTAAATGTTTAAATATGCCACGCGAATAAAATTTTGAGTAATAAATACTCGTAAAAGTAAACTTATTTATAATTACTCTCATTAAAAATAGCAACGATATTTTTCAACAAAGTACTATTGGTTAGAATAAAACAGACTAGACATGTAAGATGCTGGGTGCAGTAATTTTCGGAAATTGTCATATTATTATATATTTTTATATTGCTGCGAGGTCTCGCGACATGCAAACTTCTGAACACAAGACATAACCTACCTAATCTACCTTATTGTCAAAACTTGAAAACATGGTTTAGTTTTTCGGAGTAAGTCGGTTTAAAATATTAGTCGTGTAATACCACAGTATGACGAATGATGCAACTGAAATGTGTGTAAAACATAAAAACATAACGTTAAAAAATTATTTGCTAGTGCTAGTACCTAACCAGTATGGTCGTCCTGTAAAAAATTTGGGAATGAAGGGTAAAAATAAAGGGAATGAATATTTATATGGCGACTTTTATGCAATGTACTGAATTTCTTCATAGTACAATATTATATTTTAAACGCCTATCTGTAATTTAAAACGCTCGGTGGTATTGGCTGTTGAGGTTGTAAAGTTGGTATATAACGTAACGGTATTGTGCATTTTTCACCAAAAACACGTGGAAAATAAGGATGGCCTCTTCTCGTAGCAGTGCCGTTTCTTCCTCCTCTTCCTTGCTCTGTGATTTTGAGGGTCCCTGAAATTATCTTTCTAATAAACGTGATGCTTTGAAACTACCAATCCAGCATCGTTTGAAGTGTGCGTTCTTTTAGTAAATCCACACATAAATACGTTTAGAAGATTCTTAAAGTGAGTGAGAGATTTTGATCTGCGACGTTTTTAGCGCTGATGAGGGGTGATATGATGTGAGTATGGAGCAGTGCCGGAATGAAAGGGCGGGGGAAACGGGAGATTCGCGAGAAAACCCGCCGGCCAGCGGCATCGTCCGGCACGATTCCCACATGCGAAAATCCGGGGACCCACCCCGCCGAGAATTGAACCCGGATCGCCTTGGTGGGAGGCGAGAGGTCTGACCCCTCGGCCACCGCGGCCCCTAGAAATTTCTTAGAAAAAAGAGTTTTGCTAGCCCGAGCGGTGTGGAGAACTTTGACCGTTACAAAATTGTTTGAAAACTGTTCGTCGCGAATAAGTGATGTCTACTTGGAAATATCATCCAGAGATCATTACTCTTGTGTATGCCTATCTCAGATCCACCACTACTCGAAGCATATTTCCTACTGCTGCGCGTTTGTGCGCTCATGGTGTCTTCAGGTACTCGAGGACCCTCCGAGGCGATGCTTGTCTTAGTGCCGTATCTATAAACGGCTTTCGAATTACAACCAACTGCTCACCAATGCTTTCTCTATGGGGACAGCAGTTGGTTGTCATTCGAAAGCCGTTTATAGATACGGCCCTTATTCACTGTCCAGACCGTTTCCACTGCCGGAATGATTTCGCTAGAGGAAGATTCGACTCGATAGCGAGTGTCGGAATCTTGGAAAACCTATTTTTGAAACGACCGTAGTTGCTATCGAGTGACGGGAATTCGATTCCGATAGTACTATGTGGTATATCATTGCATTTTGTGTGACGTCAGTGCTGAGCAGCCAATCAGTGGGTAATGTGATTAAATAAAAAAATAATAAAGGTTGGGACAAATATGGTGGCGGGTTATTTGAATATTAAATACAGTATTTTATTTCGGTTGGAGCCATGAAGAAAGTATAGAATGCGTTTCTGATATTTAAATACCAAAGTGAGTTTCTTAAGTAAAATAACGTTATTTATTTTACTTTGCAAAAGTATTCTTTATACATACAAATTAAGGCGAACCGAATGATTTTATTTACTATCCAATACGACTGAATCTCGAAAACTGAGAAATATTATAACCGGCAGCAAATAATTTTTGTGTATCGCTGAATCAAAATCTTCGCGAATACTCGTTTTCACGCCTGCGCCCACGTGTACGAAAGACGATAAAAGAAAACAAGGCGAAAATAGTGAGAGGCATACAAGAGTTAAACTCCATAACCGGATGTTTACACTTATTTACGTGGACTAAATTAGTTCTGGAAATGAAATACGGTTGGCTACGCATAGTTTCTTTGCCTTTGTCCACTAGTTGTTACTCAGTGGAACAGCTGGCAATGAACGAATAGACGGGGCTTGTGTATGCACAGAACAACGGATTCCAGCCTGCAGGTCTTTGAATTCGCGAAATTTTCCTGTCCCTATATACAAGATGAGGCACATAAAGTGTTCACAGAGCAATAGCTCTCAAACTAGTGATCATATCCACACACGTTTCAGGGCCGCGGTGGCCTAGGGGTCAGACCTCTCGCCTCTCACCAAGGCGATCCGGGTTCGATTCCCGGCGGAGTCGGTTCCCCGGGTTTTCTCGGGATCTCCTGTTTCCCCCGCCCATTCATTCCGGCGCCGCTCCATACTCACCTCATATCACCCTTTACGAGCGCTAAAGACCTTGCTGTTAAGCGCTGACCAAAATATCTCACTCACTCACAGATGTATCAGACAAAAGTTTCAGTGTTCGAGAAGGCCGTCATACATTTTTATGAAATATTGTTAGTTTTGTAGACGATACTTGTGAGTACATTTTACTCTAACGAAACAATTTTAGCTCTAATAGTTTCCTCATAACAGGGTGTCGAAGTCAATATTTGCTTGTTACACTGCCATGCAAATAGTGAAAACCAACTGACCTACCTAAACAAAATAATTCACTGTGAACTTACATCCTATGAGCTATGCAATGAAACATTAAAAAAAAAAAACCACAACGTAATATTTTGAATTTAAAAAAATCGCAAAAGTACAGAAAAAATGGCAAATTCAGGTTTTTTTTTTTTTTAAATAGAAAACCGTTCGTGAAATTTTATTATTGTTTTATTACGTAGCCCATAGTATGCTATTTCACTGTGAATTATTTCACGTACGTAAGTTAATTGGTTTTCACTATTTGCATGGCAGCAGAACATGCAAACCTTGACTTTGGCGCACCGTTATGAGAAAACTACGCCATCTAAAATTGTTTCGTAAGAGGAAACTGCATTCACAAGTATAGTCTACAAAACTAACTCTATTTCGTAATAGCTGCTTCAAACACTTCTTGTCGGTTAGAACGGCTGCATCGTAGTGTCATGGTGTAATGCAAAAGACGTGTGGAGCTTGTGACAGACAGCACACTTCTCTAACAACGTGCTGATAAGGTAATGTTCACACACAGTGACGTTGCCGGCATGGCGAAACAATCTGCAAATGATTTAGAGAACCCGGTCGATCAGTGTCGTATCGTCGGTGGCTGCAAACACCATTACACCTACACTTACATTGTCGATTCACACCTGGTGAACTGGAACGATGAACTCCTTTGACTTTTGCCCGCTACGCTCTCCCTAAAAATTGGACGCTGAGCTGATTCAATATTCTGTTGAGAACTCAGAAAAGCAACATATTTTCTTGACCCAATTAAAGATGTAGTTTATTTGGCAAAGGACTTCACGCCTGACAGTAAAATATTTGGTTGACGCTAATTCAATAATTTGTTCAGTAATACACAAATGTACATTTAATTGTGCTAATCAAACCTTAATTTTTATTCACTTCGTTGCTTGTAATCACACCTCAGTTTTTTTTGCCATTTCTGTGATAATTTGCACTGCAGTTTTATAAGCTTCATTCAGATGCAAACAATCCCGATGGACCACAGAAAAGAAAAATTATGGACGCAATATTTAATATACAACGGCGTAAATTTCATTTATTTTACGAGCCATAAATACCATGGGTAGAGATGATGGTATATCGCGAAAATGTTTTGTGCCAACATAGCCTTGAAAACACTGACACAACGTAGCTGTCTATAGACCAATAACATGCATCAAATATTAAAATACCGGTATTCTTATTGGCTTAGTCAAATAGGGCAGTAGCTTCGCGTACAAGGAAAAGCCAGTAATCTTTTGATCAGCTGAACGTACGTTGAAACCTAGCAAATAGTCAAGTTTTCCCGCGATAAACCATCATCTCTAACCATGGGAATGCTGATGAGCTATCCTCAATGCGGAGGTTCCGGGTTCGGCTCTCGGGGCTACCACGTTTTTTTTGTGGTTCGGCATAAAAATATGTATGCACAGCAAAACACTCAGTTGGTCTTCGCCAACGAAATAAAACAACGTAATTTTGTTTCAGCAACAAAATATATATTTATTTCCTCATGTAGGCCTACAAACAAAACCAGTTGTTCGGTCACGACAAGAAAATTTCGTTTCACTCAGCTGTATATTTCTCTCTGCGTAAGACTAGCCTACGGGGCATTGTAACCGGTGAATTTTTCTCGTATCTGGTAATTTTGTTTGAAACAACCCTTCCCCTCTCCCCTTCGTTCCTTTATACCTTTCCTCGCACCGCGACGGCAGTTCTTTAAACGGCTGGCCGTCGCAATCGACCGGGAGAAATTTTTTAAAATTAGTTTTTAAATGGCTGGTCCATTTGACTGCCGTAAATTTGCGCCTTCATAAAAGGGCGTGAATGCGCGAGGCGAGATATTGTCGTTTTGGGGAGGGTGAGCCCGATTTCATTTGGAATCGCAAGGGGTGGATGGGAAAAGGGAAGGGGGAGCAGTTTAATTTCGACGTCGCGAAGAGTGGTGTTACGGGATGAATGCAGCAAGTGTCCATCGCTCAAGTGCGTGCGAGACTAACCCTGCGAATGAAGTACCTCTCAGATGTGCGCTATACTCTGTCCATTGTAAGGATGTAGGCATGTATGTGTGGTACACGGTAGTGAGCATATTTTTTAATGTTCTATTTAAGAGGGCGTGGTACATAATTCAACGCTAAAAGCATTAATCTATAACTGTGGGTGCCTTGAAGCCAATTTGCTAAAATTAAACAATAGCCATCGTAGACAATAGATTTAGCCAACTTTTTAAGCAAAATAGTTTCCAGTGTTACGAACTTCTGAGGCACAATCGCTGACGCCGGAACCTCGTGCATTTAACTGCGGCGCAAGAGATCACGCGTAACGAATTAGTAATTCTGGATAAACATTTACTTATAAAGTTGGCAAATACGATTATCTAGGATTGTCATTGAGTATTTTATCCATATTGGCTTCGAAAAAAGCGTAGAAATCAATTTATGTTTTCAGCGTTTATTTATCTACCACGCACTCTTAAGAGTTAGAGGACGGTAGCTTTCTCTCTACGTTTGAGGAACGGAAACGAGGAATGCGATAAGTCGAATGTAACACGTTCGTCAAACACCTCGTCGCTAGAGATGATGGCATATCGCGAAAATGTTTTGTGCCAACATACCCTTGAAAACTCTGTAGTTTCTTGTGACATGTATGAGTCGGTGAAATACCTCTGACACGACTTTGCTGTCTGCAGACCAATGACAGGCATAACATATTACAGTAGCGGGATTTTTACTGGCTCAGTCAAATATTTTAGCAGGTCCCAGTACAAGCTAAAGCCAGTGATCTTCTGATAAGCTGAACATGTGTTGAAATCCAGCAAACAATCAAGTTTTCCCGCGATAAACCAACATCTCTCTCTACTCACCGCCTCTAGGCGCGATGGACTAAACTAGCGTGCAGTGTTTTCGTAGAAACAGTTTTCCAGTGTGACTTGAAGCGATGACCCTGTTGTTTTATTTGTAGAAAGTTTGTGGCAATGTCCAATACAGGTTTCTGTGGCTTAGTTTTACGATTACAGTTGATATTTTCTCAGCTGCAGCAACGTGAAAAAGCCATTTTTAGCACTTTTGAGGAGCTTGCGAGTCATGTTTTTAAGATGCGGACGTAATTTTTTAATCATAGGTAGAGATGGTGGAATTTCGCGAATTCAATTACCTACATGTTAGAATCAAATATGCTATACATACTCAAGCCCTGTCTATTCGTTCATTGTCTGTTGTTCCACTGAGTAGCAGCTAGTGGACAAATGGTCGGGACCTGAGGATGCATATGATATTTGATTCTAACATGCAGGTCATTGAATTCGCGAAATTTCACCATCTCTAATCATAGGGACACAGTTTGAAGTGTGTCTTCTTTTCGTAGATAAACACATTGGAAAATTTTTTAATAGTTACATAAGATAAAATACTTTCCGTTTTATTTTACGCACACGCTAGAATTCCAGCAATTATAGGTTAGTGTCACTTTCGCAATTGGCTTATTTGACACCCTCTAGAAGTCTCTGAGCCAATAATAAAAATATACCTTAACGTGCCCCATACGACTGTATCTGCGAGCAGCTAATAAACAGATGCTTGCTTGAATACATAGTTAGAGACACTGGAATATCGCGGGAATAGTTGACTGTTTGCTAGGCTCCAACGTGATGTATATAACACTGAATGTTTTGTATCAACATTGGATATCGTTTATTTGTAACATTTGTTCTCTCTACAACAGGCCCAGTTAGAACTGTACAGCTTGGACACACAGCGTGTGGGATTTGTCCCAAAACTGTTCACACGTGTCATGGTTAATATAATACAGATTATTGGAGACTATGCTAAACACTTTCGCGATTTTCCAGTGTCTCTCTGTTATTCTTGGAGGCTAGCCTACAGGTCATTGAACCCGCGAATTTTTCCCCTCCCTAATAATTAGATACTCCTATTTTTCGCGAAAAGATTTTTGCAGCACTTTACCTTTAAGGTTGTTCAAGTGGGGGAAAAACATAATTTTATATTTGTATGAAATAGTGTTAGTTTTGTACACATTACTTGAGAGTACATATACCTCTAACGGAAAAAAATTAGCTCATCTAGTTTTCCCGTAATGGCACTTCAAAGTCAAAATTTGCGTATTTTTACTTCATACAAAACTTGGAAACCAGTTGACATAAAGAAATGAAAAAAATCATATCAAAACTACGCGTTACTGTCTATGGCCTGTAGCATTTGAAACCCGTTACAAAAAATGTTTATGTTAAATAAAAAATTTGAAAATTAAAATTTTTTTTGGTACTTTTAGAAATTTATTTTAAACACAGAAATATTTTATAATGTGTTTGTATATGCTTCAAGCCGTAGACGGTG
>PNEQ01060043.1:0-25183 GCA_003012365.1 Medauroidea extradentata | reverse complement strand
CCTTTTAAAAATGTTTATTTTAACTATAGGCCGTAGCAACATAATATTTCATTTCACGTTCCTATTCAGAGCTGACAGACTCACAACGAAAGCACTAGCTTGGTGGTGTTAACATGTTCTAGGTTGCAACTCGCCATATGATTTTTACTTCTATAGGATCTTCATGGTAAAGTAAGTAATTTTTAAAACCGTGATTACGGTTCCACTTTCAGGTAATTAGTATATTTCTTTAGTTTGTTAATACAAACACAGCACTTCAGGTAACAAGCAGTGTGTATAGATTTCACTTAAATCAGAGGTTAAGGCATGAGGTCACCACGATAGGCTAACATAGTGAATATTCTGAACATATTTGTCCTAAGTGCTCACTTTACTGTGAAGAGTTTGTAGTGGTTTTAGCATTTCTATACTTTTTTTTGTACGGTCAGTACCTGACATTTCATATCTGGTAAGGGGTGCGATAAATTTTATTGAACCTCAATACTTAGCATATTTTTAATCGACTTAGAAAAACAGTAGGAGGTTCTCAATTCGGTTGCTTGTTACCTCAGAATTCTATCATTTATAAATAGATTGGGAAGATTCTTCTACTTTCCTTGTTGGAAAGGGGATATTTTTAAATAATTAGTTTGTGTTTAAATTGTTGAACGGATCTAAATTAGTAAACATATTATAAGACCTAATGACAAAGAAAATAAGTTATTTTAAATTATTGGTGTTGACGAAATTAAACAACATATGATCAATAATTTGGGACTTGGCACGGCATTAATTAGACAGCCCTTCAGCACACACAGTCTAGCCACGTCTAGTCTCCTCGGTGAAGACTCTGCTCACCGAGCAATGCTGGTCACCCACCCACAAAATCATCCCTTTTTCTCTCTTTCCCTCTCACTCTGGTCTCTACCTGAATGGCAGACTGACCAAACCACAGTTTTTTGCCAGGAAGAGGGAAGGGGGAGGGGTTGGTACAAAGCCTGAACAAGTTATGGCCGCAGCCGCTTGGCTGTGCTAGGATCGTCCTCCACTAGCGCTCCAAAGCGTATAGGGACGGAACTACGTGCTCGACCTCTTCAAAAAGCGCAACAGTAAATCCCATAAGGTTGTCCTGCCCTGGCCTAGGGCGATGTTGACCTGCTCATCTAGCGCGGTATCGCCTCTAGCGCAATACATTGAAACGGCGTGAAAATATATCGTTGATTGCTCGCCTGGCTAACGTTTTAGCGGGAACTCCATCTTTATTGGTGAAAAGTTCAAGTGCAGGTTTCTACAGCAATTTCACACGAATCCCGCGATCAGGTTTTTTTTTTCCCCTCCAGACATAACAGGTTGGAAAAGCTGTTTTTAGTAGTTTTGAAAGGCTCTGATATGACTTTTCAAATTTACGGGAGGGTATGAAACTACCTTTCCGTCATTGTTTGAAGTGTATTTTATTTATGTTCGTTACCGCAGTGGGTATATTTGGAGTAACTTCGTAAAAATAATACGTATTTACGAACACACTGCAGCCCATTTTATGTGCGTTTGTGTGTGTGAGGCAAAGGCGGTAAGGTTGCCACTAACCGACGTATGTAATGAGTAGAGCCACGATTTTATGGCGAAAAGATTTTTTGCAACATTTGGTTTCGATGCGTCATGTACACACCTGCAGCTCTGCTGCATCGTCTGTGGTTGGATGGTTTTACATTCACTTGCCTTGGCAAATTATAGACGTACAGACGCACAATAATCTTATTCTGATTGGAGCAGTCAAATGAGAAACGTGTCTGAACAAAGACACGCTGCCAATAACCTTGAAACAGAACTGCCGATGTGCACGTGAGTCACTGAAACAAAGTGGGGCAAAAATCTTTTCGCGACAAAATCGTGGCCCTAGTAATGAGTTATCGCCACTCATATGGCGTGTGCAGTGCTGTACTATTATCTTTTTCCAAAGAGACATTAAACAGTGACCACATTATTTCATTTGTGGGCAGCGTAGTTCAAAGTCTAACACTTGTTTCTATAGTTATATGTTTGGAATCTGATTGTTAATTTTGCAGGTAAGGCAGTCTGAAAAAGCAATTTTTGGCCGTTTTGAGGGGTCAGAAAATATTGTTTCTAATAAACGTGCCGAATTTTCAAAACTATAGCGACATAGTTTGAAGTTTGTGTTCTTTTCGTATATATACAGATATAATGTGCGTTAAATAGTTTCGTAAAAAAAAAAAAAGAATAGTCGTAACTCGCTGCAACGCATTTGAAGGACATGGTTTTAAAATAATTTTAACGTCCGTAAACCAATTCGCGCAGAGGTTTTCGGAGAGTAAAATAATTTTATAATCAATACGTGAATATTTTTTGAAATTCGGTTATTATTGTTATTATAGAGTCCTGGAATCAAATCTGGATAGCTTTGGTGGGAGGCGAGTGGTCTGATCATTCGACCACCGCAGCCCCAGGTTAGGTCGGGGTAGGTTAGGTTGGGTTGGGTTGTGTTGGGTTAGGTTGTGTTGAATTTGATTAATTCCAGCAAAATTAAACTAATCAATATTTTATTTATTTTGTACCATGACCTTTGAAAAAAAAAAAAATTCTTCTGTATCCTGAACACAGACTGCGTATGTGTCCTTGGCACCTGCTAAAATCGAGAATCGAACCCAGCGAGAGGTGAGTGGTCTGACTGCTATATACTATCTAGCGATGGAGATTCATCGCGGAAAAACACGACAGTTTGCTAGATGTCAACTATGTTCGGCATGTCGGAAGCTATGTTCATGCTATTGGCTTCCAACTGTATGTGAAACTGTTACCATATTTGACAGAACCAATGATAATCTTGCTAGTTAACATTTGATGCCTGGGGTAGATATATAAACAGCTATGTCGTGTCTAACAGTTATCATCAAGAAGTGTATGATCCAAAATACACGGCATTTTCAACGATATGCTAACACGTTAGACTCGCATTCGGAAGGATCCGGGTTCAATCCCCGGCTCTGGCCATCCTGATTTCGGTTTTCCATGATCTTCCGAAATCGCTAAGTGCGAATGCTGGGATGGTTCCTTTACAAAGGCCATGGCCGAATCCTCTCCCAGCTCCTGTCATTGTAGTAAGCTGTATCGTCAACGGTATGTTTGCCCAATAAATGTTCACGTTATACAATCATCTCAAATAATAACCGACTTAGTACGCTAACATGAAATGCAAATATTTCGTGCCTGTTCACTTTGGGAGGTTATAGGTTATATTTGGTCATGAGGATGAGGCTAAATTTTAGCCCGCAGAGAACCGTGAAGACTTTTCAAGCGCCCGGTACGTCACGAGATCCGTAAATACTTGAATACTCTCAGAAATAACCTGACGTTAAAAGCCTACTACTAACCAACGGTGCCCATGAAAAAACGGGGGGGGGGGGGAGTGGCAGGGTGCCTGTGTTTAGTTTTGTTTTTTGATAAAGCGCATAGCAAACTATTTGCAGTTTGATAAGTTTCATAATTAGCGCGGTTTCATGTATTAAAATATGCCAATGGCTATAAATTTATACACAGACTATATGTCCGTTCCTGTTTACACAAACATATCTTATGATATTGCCCCCCCCCTTTTTTTTAAATCTATAAAATGGGTGGTATTGCTGCTAGGCGACCTATTCTGGACAAACTGGGGCGATGCTGACCAAACCAACCACCCTGCTGAGCTTGGCAGGTATCAAAGTCGTGGTTCTGCTGTCACAGTTCTCGGAAGAAGTTGGCGCCGCAGTTTTACAGCCCTGTCAGTCATCGCTATTGTAAGGGGCTGGCGGCGAGGAATAAGAGGGTGTCGAGATGGTCAGGACGCGGGGGTTTTTCCTAGAAGATCCGCGCCACTCGGGCGAGGTGGGAACAACATTCTCCGGGGGACTCCGTCACTTAATTTGCCCTCGGGGAGCGAACCTCCCGCCAAATGGCACTCCCGTCGTCTAGTTCTAGTCAGTAAACTAGTTCCCCGTGGAAGTCGGCGTGCGGTGGACGTTGCGAATCTTCCCTCTGAATTACGTTGTCGTGGAAGCAGTCGTGAGCTGAAGGTGGACCTCTGACCTCGACGCTTCGTCTTCGGCATGGAACAGGTAAGCTTAAGTAGCAGCAGATGTCGAGAACTGCACAGGGCTGTGTGCTAGTGGAAACAACCACTGACAGGTGGTCTGTCTGCAAGTGCCGCTTGTTAAGTAGTGGTCAGAAATGGTTCAGTAGCCAGAAGAGCTTTCATGGTCATTGAGTTATATTTTCCCCTTCGCATGTGGGAATCGTGCAGGACAATGCCGTTGGTCGGCGGGTTTTCTCGGGAATCTCTCGCCCTTTCATTCCGGTGTTGCTCCATACTCACCTCTCGCCTACCCTTCACCAGCGCTAAAGACCTCGATATTAAGCGCAGACAGAAATCTCTCACTCTCACTCAAATATTTAAACAATTTTCGTTACCGTTGTCTTTCCCCATAACCTTAATTTTTTATATATGCTCTCGATTACGCTTAAAAAGTAATGTCCCTTCTTGGCCCGCGTCAGGAAGTAGGTCTCAGAACCACTTAACAAAAGTTTTGCTAGCGAGAAACGTCATCAGCAAGGCACTCGAATACTTCGAATCCTTGCAAGCGACGCGCACTAGTCTGCCAAGAAAAAAAAAACAGGTGATCTGACAGGAAGTCGAGACTACGCGCCAGAAAACATCTGCATGTAAATAAATGAAATTTGCAAGTAAATGACTTAACTGTTTCAACTAAACTTCTTCGACCAAGATTCCTGGAACTGGTTTCATAGATTTACAGATAAGCATTGTTACCAAACTTACTTCAGGTTGCTGTATTTGCAGGCGTGTCGTTGAAAACACGCACTCGAATTCCATCAGTAATAAAATTACTGAATTGGTTGCATAATATATGTTTTCTGTATTTAAATAGTGCATAGTTAATGTGCGTTCAATAGTCCGCATTAAAACATTAATAGAAGGCAATTTTTGAAACGCATACATGTTTCAAAACTGTTTTCATTTTGTCGCAAATACAAAAATTCGTAAATAAGAACATTCTATGTCTGTAATTCATACAACTCAATCTATTAAAATAAATGTGTTTGTTTAGTCATAACTGTGTGTGTTTACACACACACACACACACACATATATATATATATATATATATATATATATATATATATATATAATGCATGCTCCATTTAAATCTGAGGAAAATTTAATTCTTCACATTTCCCAACAACTTCAGTTATAACGGAATGTAATTTTGCAAATTTCGCAAACATCACGCACTGCCACGATTCGTCAGCACGATGGTTAGTTTACCAACCAGTGCGCTATTGTCTAGAAGCCGGAAATAGATAGTTGTCTTTTTGGACAGATTCCACAGTTATACACTGTTCTAGAGATTATCCAGTATCGCTCACCAGGATAAAGGCGATACAGATCTTCAGATTGGGATTTTTTTTTTAAACTCGAACGTAATGTGATGAGTCGAATCCACACGGTATATGATACATAGCCTACATGTCTAACATAAAGTAGCAAAAAAAAGTCCAAAATTCTGAAATTAAAAAAATAGATTTTTCAATGCGTTTTTATGTACCTACTTAAAGGCATAGACCTTGACATGTGCTTCTGAATTGTTTAATGGCGTTATATTGATTGGTTTTCGGGGGTGCATAAAGTAAAAGCATGCAAATTTTGTCTTTGAAATGCTATTATAGGAAAACTGGCTATGCTAAATGTTTTTTGTAAGAGGGGAAAGTACTACAAAGAAACGTCTAACAAAATAACACAATTTCATACATACACAAAATTATGATTGTTTTTTCCTTCCGAAACGCCCTACATCTTAATGTTGTAAACCGTATCTACTTTCAGCGCGAATGTTGTATTTTTTTTTTCTTTACGTTTGTTCGTTGTACAGAGTTAATATACAAATGCGAGATGGTTAGTCGGTAGTGTAATCTGTTGTCTGATCAGTTTTTGCTCGCTGGGCTGTATCCCCTATTACTAACGTCAAGAATTTGTCGCGAAAATATTTTTGCGCAATTTTGTTTCATTGTCTCACGTGCACATCTGCAGCTCTGCTCCATGGTTGCTAGAGGTGTGACATTGTTCAGACACGTCTCTCACTTGATTGCACCAATCAGAATAAGGTTTATTATGACAGCATACGTCTGTGATATGCCAGTAGAAATCCAAGACTACTGAGAGTTAAGGCGCGGTCTACCGCAATTTTCATCACCATGTTTTTATTTTTAAATTTGTACCAGTTTTTTTAGACACAAAATGTGACTAAATTTTCCTCTTATATAAACGTTTTTTATCTCGCGTAGTTTTTGCGTAATGGCTCGTTAAAGCCAAAATTTGAATGTTTCCGTTTTAAGGACGACACTAAAACCAACTCACAAAACTGAAAAAAAAAAAAAAAAAAAAAAAAAAAAAAAAAAAAAAAAAAAAAAAAAAAAAAAAAAAAAAAAAAAAAAAAAAAATCACAATTATTAACGATATGATAGGCTACAAATGTTGTTCAATGGCACTCTTACCACTCCTGTCTCACACACACAAACACAGTCTATCTAGGGAGGCCCCTTAAGAGGGCGCATTAGATAAATAAGCACTGAATTCTTTGATTGAGATCTATACCCTTTTCGAAAGTCAATACAGAAAAAACCACAAAAGAGCAATCATTGATAATTATATTTGCCAACTTCATGAGCTAACATTTACCCAGAACGACGCAGATGTTAAGCGTGATTTCTTGCGCTGTAATTAAATGTACGATATTTTGGCGTCTAAGATAGTTCCCCAGATATACGTTAATTGAAACAAAGTTTTGCTCAGGAAGTTGGCAAATACTATTATCTAGGATTGCTGTTATTTGATTTTTGTAAATTGTCTTCGAGAAACCTACAATTCTAAACTGATGTTTTTCGCACTGAATTATATACCACACACTCTTAAGGGCGTTTACATGGCAAAAGAGCATAGGTAAATTAATATTTGAAGGGCGCAGTGATAGTTTTACAGACGTTACTTTTGACTACATTTTTTACTCGTGCAACCTTTTTTAGCTCTCAGTGAAACCTTTTTTAGCTCTCATAGTCTTCCCATAGCGTCACGTCAAAGTCAAAATCTGCAAGTTACGAGAACACGCTAGTAACGAAAACCAACTGACTTACTCGAATGACATAACTTACACTGGAATTAGATAGTATGAGTCATGTGCTAAATATTTAAAACCAAACAACTAAGTCCCTTTGTATTTTAAAAAAAAATTGTCATATATAAAATTATCGTTATTTTTAGACCTTTTTGTAAAAATATAAATCAATTGCATTATGCGATTTTAAATCTTTTAGCATATGACCCACACTATCTAATTTCGGTGTAAATTATTTCATTCGCGTGAGTCAGTTGGTTTTTGTTATTAGCATGTTCCCGTAACTTGTAAATTTTGACTTTGACCTGTCACTATGGGAAGACTATGAGAGCTGAAAAATGTTTCACGAGTGGAAAATGCAGTCAAAAGTAACGCGTAAAGCTAACGCTGTGCTGTACAAATATGAAAATATGCACTTTTGCCAACCGAACAACCTTAAAAGGCTGTAGTAAACTTCCCGGTTTGTGAGAACAACGGCTACTCGTCTTGGAGGCGACATAGG
Organism: Medauroidea extradentata; assembly: GCA_003012365.1. Lineage (NCBI taxonomy): Eukaryota > Metazoa > Arthropoda > Insecta > Phasmatodea > Phasmatidae > Medauroidea > Medauroidea extradentata. The sequence goes on along the minus strand of PNEQ01060043.1, from coordinate 17,524 downwards.
AAGACGGATACTTGCTAAATGAGATAATGGGTCTGGATGACGTCAGATTTTTTTTTCTCTCGGACCACGGGTTCGCGCGACGCAGCTGCTGGGCGGATGACTCGCGCGGCGCATGCGCTGCTATTGTTGTTCATATGAGATCCATACAGTATCACAGCTGTGCACTTCTGTCTTACTACCGAGTCGCCTCGCGTGTTTTTTTCCTCTCCACAGCCTCTTTCCTTTTTTTCCCCTCATCCGACCGCAAAATAAGAACAACTTGACGACTGGTTGACATATATTCTCCCGTGTCCGTACTCGTTCTTCTTGCAATGTGGCAGATCTGTTTTTAAGGATCGCGGCGACATGCAACTGAAAGGAGTGACTGGGTAGGGAAGGGGGGTGTAATTGGGGGGGGGGGGCAGCGCAAATCAAGCAAAAGACACCGCCACGGCAATTATGCGTGACGTTTATTAACGCCGGCGTGATTAACGACATATTAACGAGGCGGAATTACTTGCGCTGAAGAATGCTGGAAGGAGTGAGGCGTGCGCCGAGACTCTTCAGAGAAGTCGAGCTACAGATGACGAGCTTTTCCCGCCTTTTAGCGATGTTATGTCATCTATAACAGACGCGCACCCGCGGACCTTCTATGGTGCTGCTCGTGTGTGGTCGATGGTTCACCTGCTAGCGCCATTGTGTCGTAAGAGTGCGTGGTAGATAAATAAACGCTGAAAACATCAATTCATTTCCCCCACTTTTTTCGAAGCCAATATGATAAATACTCGGTGACAATCCTAGATAATTTTATTTGCCAACTTTATGAGTAAATATTTATCCAGAATAACTAATTCCTAACGCGTGATATCTTGCGCCGCAGTTAAATGCACGAGGTTCCGGCGTCAGAGATTGCGTCTCAGAAGTTCGTAACACTGAAAACAATTTTGTTTATAACGTTGGCTAAGACTGTTGTCTAGGATTGCTATTGTTTAATTTTCACAAATTGGCTTCAAGAAACCTACAGTTATATATTGATGCTCTTAGCGTTGAATTATGTACCACGCCCTCTTAATGTTTTATTGCGTAGCCCATGGAAGGTTATTTCAGTATGAATTATTTCACTTACGTAAGTTAATTAGTTTTTGCTATTTGAATGGCAGCAGAACGTGCAAACAGAGTGTCCTGAGACGAATGCATAACAAGCACACCACGTGATCCTATGTTAAATTGGAGACGAAAATGTTGGAGCCGAAATAATGTACAACGACGTATAACGTTGTTTCTGGACTACCCTTACATATTCCACGATATACAGAGGAATTGTTTGGTTAATTCAAACAAATTTTGCTACGCATAACTACCTTTTTGTCAGTCCTTTGACCATGTATCGTCGGTAACAAGGGCGTTGTGAGGTTTGTGAGGCAGCACGTCTTCGGCGCCGACGTCCCAATTGGTCGACATATCATCCTCAACGCGGTCGGCGTCGCGGGAAGTCCCGCAGCCACATCAAAAGAAACCATATTTAATATCTTGAAAGGGGTTCTCCCCTACGAGCCGACGGGTGTGCCGCTAATATGCTCTCAACTCGTCGCATAAAACTTTTTTATCTTTCCCCCTCCCCTTTCCCAAGTTCCACAGCTCTTCCTCGGACGTATCCACAGCCTTTTGTTACTCAGACCTCGGCGGAAAGGGATGTCTGATATATTTTCATAACAGAGTAGGGCGAGGGGCGTGATTATTTGTTCTGTGGGGACGAACCCGCGTATGCCACGTGTTTATGAGCGCTTATTAAAACATCTCATTCCGGCCGCTGAGTTATGACACCCCCCCCTGCCCCACCTCCATCATAGCCTCGCCGTCCTTCCCCTCAGTTTCTTGTTATATTAGTCTTGGCATGGGTTCAAGACGTCCGCCGTCGAGCACGCAACATGTCCAGACACTTGCTCGCCGACTTGTGCGCCATCTGCCGTCTTCATGCTGGAATCACAGCAGTGCGACAGGCGCTTCGAAAAGGCCGCGATGTGACTCTTAAAATTCTCGTTTCTGTGAACGTTACTTACTGCTGCCGTGCGGCGAATGCTAAGAACATATTAAATTTAAATAGTTCCTTTCCACTACGTACTCTTGCACGACAGCCAAAATATTGACAGTATTTGAATATTTTCCTTTTATCAGAAATATAAATATGAATTCCCCAAACGTGAAAATAAAGTCACACAAGTTTGCTTAAGAAAGTTGTTTGCTTATAATAACAACCAAATATCTCTCGTAAAATAAATAAATTCACTTTAACTCACCAATCAGTATTAATGTTTATGATAACGTTCGCAGCTGAGTTTTAAAACAAGTGTCATTTTTATACACTATTTCATTCCCTATGATTAGTTCTTTACTACAAGCTTAACAGTCCCCAAGAATTTGCCGTTAAAAAACTGTATACTGCGAGTGAGATTAAGTTGTTGTGAGTGTGCGGGTGTTTCTTGCTTTGTATCAGAAAAAAATTATTTTATTTCGAACATTTATTGCGAATAATGGTTTCCAATAGCGCCAATAGTTGTTTCATAGCAATCTCATCTTTCGTATTCTCAAATATTTCTTATGACTACAGACATGCAAAATTCGCGTTATCATTTGGTAGCAGACCAAACTTCAATTTCGTATACATAACAGAACATAATCTGCGATTCAATTGGCCATGCATTTTTGTGTGTTGTCGTTTACGTGTGTTCCGTCTTTATAGAGACTGACTGGCCCACAGACGACTAAGATATGACTGGCCTCTCTACCGTGTAAGTATTCTCCGCGGCAAGTCACGACAATATCGGCCAGGGGGAGACGTCGAGCGAGCCTATAGTCACGTGGAGTCTAGTCAGCTGTCAGGAAATAACGCGAATTTGGCATGTCTCTACTTAGACGTATAAGTTGGGACCTGAACAATTCAGGTCTTCTTTTAAACGTAGGCTAGAATTCAAACAATTGCGAGTTCGTGTAACCGTTGCAATTGGACCGTGACATATGTGGCACGCCCTAAGGATGCTGAACAAATAATAAGGAAGCAACTAAATGTAAGCTCAATCATGCGATATCACTAGAGCCAGTGATTTTTGGTGAAAAGAATTCTGCTACAATTTGTTTCAATATCTTATCTGAACACCTGTTTCTCTGCTCCATTGTCAATTATTAGAAGTTTTTACCTTTCGGCGTCTCGGGGTCCTACCCGCAAAATCACGGACGTGTGGTGTCGCGGTAACATTGTTCTGGTTGGTGCAGTCAAATGAGCCACGCCTCTGCCCTATTATATTCTGCCAATAACCACGAACCAGAATTGCAGGTGTGCACGTAAGGCACTGAAACAAGTTGTTGCAGAATTATTTTCACAAAAAATCACTGACTCTAGATATCACTGTCTGAGCGAGTAGCCAATGAGCTGCCGATGTCTGCTCCAGTAAACAGGTATTTCTCGAAGATAAGGTCACAAGTCAGCGAACCCGCGAATTTTTACAGTTTCTACTCATAAGTAGAGATGATTGTTTATCGCGGGAAAACTTGACTGTTTGCTAGGTTTCAACGTAAGTTCAGCTTGTCAAAAGATTGCTGGCTTTATCTTGTACCTGAGCTGTTTTCCCATTTGACTGAGCTAATAAGAGTCCCGCTGTTGTAATATTTGATCCATATTATTGGTCTGCAGACAGCTACGTTGTGTCAAACGTACGCCACCCAATCATACATGCAGCCAGAAACCATAGTGTTTTCAAGGGGATGTTGGCACAAAATATTTTCGCGATATACCGCCATCTATACTCATAAGCCGAGTACAAAACACTGCGACACAATCATCATATTTACTTGAAAGCCATCACAGCGTGATTGCAAATAACACAAATATGTTTTAACCGAATGCTTTCAAATAATTTGAGACTGCTTATAGCCACACGATACACAATTTTACTAGAGCGTTTTATAAAATAATGTACCGTTGGCTAGCAAAAAATTATTTTGTTCAATTTTTTGCTTATTTCGACCACAAAATGTGTGATATTTCAGGGGCGAAAATCTACAAATCCGTTTGTTGTATTGCAACAGAAAAATTCAGATACAAACGATGATATATAAGTCTTCAAACTATAAGAATACATTTTTGATGTATGTATTTATTTGCGTTTTAAAAAACATATTTTCGAAACCACTGCAAAACTAAAGATCGAGGCCTTAAGTTTGTAAAGGTTTGTTCCAGACATCAGGCAGTTTTTTTTCAGCGTTCAGCAGTGCAACAAGACTTTTTTTTTTTTTTTTGGAAATTATTTCACTTCTTTTGTAGCTATACGAAAGTAATTTATGGTGCTCTTTAAAACCGCGGTGGATGCCATAGCAAGTTGGCCAAAACCGTTTGAAATGACTTTAAATAACTTTCTTCGGGTAATTCCAAAATATTTGTGTGAGACTAACAGTCGTAATAACCTCTAAATAAGAACCTCAAACTTCCACCACCCAGAAACCCGGAGTTTGTCTTGTTCGCTAAGTATACGTATCTTCAAAAAGTTTGCTCGCTTAAAATCTTCAGAACTCTGGAGAGGTTATGTTTGCTGGCATCTCTAACATTCGCAGTAACTGATCTCAACTACTTCAGTCGTGTACAATGAGGTTTAAATTCTTCAACTTAGCTTGAAGGTTTGGAGTGTGTGAAAAAGCACTACTGTGCAAAGATTCTGTAGATAACAGCTGTTCAGCTTCTGAGTTTATTTAACCTCTTATCTGTCCTCTTTGTGAACTTTAAAAATCAGTACAAAACATCTACCTGTTGGGATATAAACTCCCATTTTCAACATCAGCCAACAAAACCGTAGCATATGAGTGTACGGTACCTAAAAAAAAGTAAAAGGTTGGAAGCTTATAGTCAAAACATTTTTCAGTTAGAGAATGTCACTAACAGTTAAAAGTGTCTCTATTTTATTTAAACATTAATAACTTACAGAGTCAACAAATTTTAACACAGTATATACGTGAGACAATACCAACTTCGGTGCATTATTACACTTTACTTGCATTTATACTATTACAAAATAATATTTATTTGCAAAAGAAATTAGCAAACGCTACAATAATTGATGTTGTATCTGAAAAAAAAAATTGGCTGGAAACATATACTGATTATTTCCGTGTCTGTAAATTTCCGAACAAATTGTGGAATACATTATGTAATGTCAGATTTTTAAAATATTCCAAATAAAATACAAAAATAATATTAACGCAATAACATTTTGACATTTCTCTAGAGACTTGGAATAAGGATTTAGGATTTTGATATGCCTAGTTAATATAATAGGCTATATTAGTTTTTTTTTATAGTTGTAAATTCGATATAGTTACAGTATTCTCACACTTTAATAAAATAACAATATCTTGAATTTTTTTTAATTTGTCTCTTCAAAGTGTATGTGATGTTCTATGTTGTTACTTGGTTTTTATCAACTTAATATTTACCTTAGTTTTAGCTAAGATTTTTGCGTGATTTGTTTATTGTGCAGTATAGTAACATTCGTTGTTTTCTTTTTTTTTCTAGGTGAGTTGAACGAGGCGCTAGATGGACGAGCAAATGCCCTATCACTATAAAGTCAGTATAAATTACATTTTAATGCTACATAGTCTATTGTAACTTGAAGACGAGTATAAATGCATCAATTCACGCTATTGCATTACTTTTGTAATAATTTTATAAGTTAGACAAGAGAATCGGGAAAGTTTTTAAGTTTTACTTACCTTTTTACAAGACATTTTTTTAAATACACGAAAATAGAAAAAAATTACCATTTTTATTGGTGAAAATTATTAGAGATGTATCAGAGTCTTCATTAAGTGCCTCCTCATAACACTTTTTTTCGATGTTAGTGGTTATAATTTTGTGAATTAGTTTTTAGTATGGGTAACTCTTCGATAACAGTAAACAAAAAAATTAATTTGGAATGCCAATATGCAAAATCTGCGGTATTGAAAATGTTTTGGATGACTTTTAGGTCACTTGGCAATGTACGTAATTTGGACAACATTCGCCAAATAAGAATAATGTGTACATATTTTTGCTATCGACCAAGTAGTTGCTCGCAAAAAAAAACTATTTTTCCTAGTAAAAAATTTACAACCTGCAGACAGTACAAGTAATGATATTTTTGTCCATTGAATCAATGCAGGGTCAAATTAAAGTAAGGTAATTTACAGCAAAAAATTATATCATAGTTATAAATAGTGAAAATTCGTGCCGCCTTATTTTGCAAAACACTGTAGTAGTGTGCGCTTTGTGCATGGTTATGTAGTTGTGAGTCATAGATATTCAGTTATGATTCACTATAGTTATCATCGGCCCATTCACATATGGACACGCCAAATAGAACGAAATAAAAACGTCTGAAGCCTAGCAAACACTAACCAAAGCGTACTTACAGAAGTCTCTGCATCACTTGTGGGAATGCACGCAATATGGCGTGCTGCGCTTGAAGAGAAGTTCTCTAGCTTCACTGGATCCTCAAACAAGCATTTGCGTGTGTTCTATTTCCTCCGAAACTATAATCACCTACACTTGAAACTGTGTGTCCATGTTTGTACGATTTTCAGCAACTTCCACGGTTTCTAAACATGGATTTTATAAGACAGTTGATAGTTGACAGGTGTAAATGTGCGTCGGGAAGGTGCAGTAAGTCACGCGATTGTGGTCGCGCGCAGCGAAGTGAAACAGCGGATTTTAAGGGGGGGGAGGTAAAGGGGATGGAATATGCGATTATTTGTCACCCCCCTTTTTTTTTTCTTTCTCTCTGTGAAGGGACAGGAGCGAAGATAAGAACGCGCGCGGCGGTCTTCATCCGTCCTTAGAGCGACCCCTTTCAGCGACCCCCCTTGGGGGTTTTGTGGTTGCGTGCATGTCGCTCTCTCGCTCTCAGGTACAGAATACACCTGGCTGTGCACTCAATCTCCCGTCTAGAGGACATCGTGTAGGTGTGGGGTTAACCTCCGAGGACGAGAGACGATGACAACTTCAACACGTCCAGTCCCCAGGTTAGGCACAGGAAAAATTCACGATTATGGCCTATTTCAGGACAAGCTAAATCCAAACACACGCACGATTCCAATTGGATAAAAGTTCTTCACACGCCTCCCGGGATTCTTAGAACCGATAAAAAGTAGTGGAGGGCAGAGATCTTGGCCTTGAGCTCTGGAAAGGGTGACATGAGTATGTAGCTGCGAGGGAATGCAAGAGCGTGAGAAACAGGAGAACCCCAAGAAAGTTTCGCCGGCCAATGCAACAACCGCCACATGCGAAAGTCGTAAGGGAGCCCCCCTCCCGGGAGTCGAACCAGAATGGCCTGGCCAGATGTCAGGTGAGCTGGCCACTGCACCACCACGGATTCTGATCTAACAAAAAAAACCTGGAAGAAAACAAGGAAGAGATCATGTACTTCGCGGTCTGATGTGGATCAACACAGAGTCAATCTCAGGTCATAGGGCGAATCCTGAACTCATGACATTACGCATATTGTGTCACATCCCATCAAATGAACTCGTTCGACTGGGAAGCTAAAGTAATATTTCATTTTTATTGGTCTTTATATTTCGTCGACGACGAAGCCATCAATGACGATTACGCACAACACTATCAGGGGCGGAAATATTTCGAGATTATATTTTGCCCCACTTTGTTTCAGTGTCTTTTGTGCACACCTGCAGCTCTGCTTCGTGTCAGTGATTGGACCTCTTAGGTCGCCTCCCTACCTGCACTTCAAATGCGTTGCAACAAGTTACGACGATTCACTTTTTGAAGGAACAATTTGTTTCAACACGTTACGTACACATCTGCAGTTCTGCTTCATGGTCTATGATTGGATGTTTTTAACTCTCAGCGTCTAGGATTCTACCCGCAGATCACAGACGCGTGGTGTTGCAGTAACCTTGTTCTGATTGGCGCAGTCAAATGAACCACACCTTAGCAATAATGCAATTTGCCAATAACCACGTAGTAGAGCTGCAGATGTGCACGTAAGGCATTAAAATAAATTGTTGCAAAATTTTCGTCAGCAAAATCACTGACTATTATACATAGGACAGTATGGTAAGGTGAGAGGGTTTGACGACGAGGAGGGTGAAGCGAGATGAAGGGACAATACAACATCCATGTCCGAACAGAGATTTGAACCCAGGACCTCTCGCAACGTAGACCGGAACCTAACCGACTAAGGTACGGAGGCTGGCTAGGACGATATGACTTGAAACTGCCCCTGTTTCTCTGGTGTTATTATTAACTGATTCTGTAATCCACTCGTACACGTGTAGTAAATATGCTGACATTGAAGGTCACAAAATAATATTCGATCGCAACGGCTTCCAATACTAGTTTGCCTTAATGAGTATAATGGACGGAAGAAACTGACTTCCCCCTCCCCTTTCTACTCTACCCTTCGCCCGGCGCCAGCTAAGGCACGGAATTTCATTGGCCAAACAGGTCATAGTTAATGAATTGCTCGCACCGTGCCGTTCGCGTGCGTGCAGCGAGGGCGAGCAGGGGCATAAAAACCCCCGCGTGTGAAGGAGGGGGGGGGAATCGTTACCGGGAATGTAATCAGAGGGTCGGAGGGGCATGGGAATTGGGCAAATTACTCGTAACAGCTGCGCTATCAACCGGCCGGTAGTCAATATGACGGCTATGGTTTGACCTCCCGGGGCCTGGATTACACACGGGTACAGTAGGCGGACTTTATAGTGTTGTATTTAGCCTCCAGCTGTCTTCGCGTCTTGCGTTAATATTGTAACGGAATAGGGATATTGTACGACTCGTGCCACTATGGTCCTGGTTGAAAATATCGTGTCACGTCACGGAGAAGAATCTTTCTTCTGGTTACGTTTTCAGTCCGAAAGTTAGTGAAATGCTCTTTTGCATGTTTCAAGTTAAATTTATACCTAATGAATAGAGACCCCTGTTTTTTCTTGAAAGGAATTCTGCCCCAATTTTTTTCTGTGCCTTACATACATATCTGCAGCTGTGCTTCATGGTTATTGACAGCCGTGTCTATGTGAAGAGCCGTATCTCATTTGACTGAGCCAATTACAATAATGTTCTTGCGACATCACACGTCTGTTTTTGCCGGTAGAATCTCAAGGCTTGTGACAGTTAAAATTTCCATTCACTGACCACGAAGCAGAGTTAAGGTACCGAAACAAAGTGGGGCAAAATTATTTTCGCAGAAAACAAGGTTCCCTATAGAAAAAAAAAAGTGAAGCGAAGAGATTTGGGTTAGTACTTAATATCTAGGTCTAGTGTTGGCGAGGGGTGGATCAGCGTTGGAATGAAGGAGCAGGGAAACGAGAGATCCTCGAGGGAACCCGCCGACCAGCGGTATCGTCCGCACGATTCTCACATGCGAAAATCCGTGGACCGACTGTGCCGGGAATCGAACCGGGATTGCCTTGGTGAAGGGCGAGTGCTCTAGAAACTGCGCCAAACGTACTTTGTTCTGACCAGCAATGACATCAAAATAATTTATAAATTTTCAGTACAAACTTTATCAGTATTATTATTTTGTTTTCACAGTAATATGGAATGGTTGGTTAGTGAGAAATCGTTTCACTTTCCAAATTTCTTCCGAACAAGCTCTAAGCAGCTAAAAGACAAGTCGAGCTAGTAGCTAATACGGAGTTTTCCTGTTTGTTAAACCGATCCCGATTAAATCGGCGACTACTACTAATCTGATCTTTGGAATACTCAGCACAGTTAGGACGGATGTTTTTTTTTTTTTTTTTGCCTCGACGCGGAAGTCGAAGTCTTGATACTCCGGCAGTCCCTGCTTGAGCGTGCTAATGGCAGTGACATGAAACTTCTTAAGGCGATTACACAATTTAAAACATTAGCATTTGACTTTAAGAGCCACCTGGCGCATGAATGTTGCAGCGTGTTAGGAGGAAAAAAGTTAAAGTAATAATACTAAACGTGTGTTTGATATCTTTATCTACTAAAAGAAAACGCATTAAAAATATTCCCCTCTATTTTTTGTTTCTAGATATCGTGTTTAGATCCTACATGGTTTCGATACACTTAAAATGGCAAAAAAAATTTGCTGTCATGTAAAAAATTCCAACTGGAATCGTCAGTGGCGTAACAACCAGGGGGGGGGGGGCAGGGTATACATTGCCCCCCACCCTAAATGTTGGAAAGGGCGCCGAAAACAATAGTGAATGAGCAGGCAAATGTTGTTTTATTGTATTTTTAAGGAAATGTGTGTGTACAGTAGGCCTGCTGGTCAAATATTGTTGTGTGTGTATATATATATACACACACATATTTGCTTCTAGATTTTGTAAAATTAAATTAAAGTTTATAAGGAATTTCAAATGCCGTGCTTGAAAGAAATGAAAGAAGGGGGTCCATATTACCTGCCCCTCTTTAAATTTGAGACCTTGTTTCGCCACTGAGAATCGTAAAACAAACGTAGAGAATCACGCCCTGGACTTTGCTATATAATTTCCGTAATTAAAAAAGTATGGTCACTGCTTGGATTCCCATAGGAAAAAGCCAATGAACAAAACATCGGACATCGTTTTCGCGCCCCGCGCATAAAGGCGATTCGGTTGTTGACGCATGAGCCAACCTAGACCTTATCGTATGCCTGTTTCCGTACCTCAAACGCGGCATATAGCCACTGATGTATAGGAAGGGATCTTAACATTTGACTTTTCGATAACTTTCAATACATGGCTTCTTATGGAGTTGTTCATTATGAAATCGTCAAAGCTGAAGCCAAACAGTTCTGACTTTGCTTTAGACTATTTTTACGTAATATGCGCAGAAAGAAAAAATTTGTGGGAAGTCTTCCCTGCAAAATTATTTTGTAGTAGCCACAAAATAATTTTGTGTTGGCCGTAATATTTTAGTGATGTAAACAAAATGTTTTTGTGGTGACCACAAAATAAATTGCGCAGCGTAAATAGTCACGAAATATTCGCGAGTTTACTGACCTGTAGGCTAGCCTCCAAGAATATACGTGCACTCAAGCTGATACAGTGAGATGGGCCTGCATTTAGTTATATTTATATTATTGGCTCAGCGACTTACACGAGGTGTCAAATAAGTCAAGGACCAGTTGTGAACGTGACACTAACTTACAGTTGATGGAATTATAGCTTGTGCCTAAAAGAAAACGCAAATTTTTCAGGTCTAGACTTATACTCAATAATTAGTAAGCAAGTGCTCCACACTTGGTCTTGCGTTCCGCGTACGTTCTTCCTGTTATTTTGTTGTTCGGTTTGTGGGACTGGACCGTAAGTTTTCTCGGCTAAAAACCTACCCTCCTCGCCTCCATGGTGTGGTATATTCCCAGGGTCTCCAAGAACAGAGGGGGGAAAGGGGTGATTGCCCAGGGACTCGAGCGCGTTAGGGGCACACGCCCGGAGCAGTGAACTGAAAATAATGAAATAAAAACAATTTTTCCTCACATGTAATTTGTCCCATGTTTCTTATTTTGTTGCTTCCAGGAGGTTGTGATATGAGGCCCTAAAGACTTACTTTCACAGGGGCCCGGACATCCTGTCAATGGTCATGTATTTACCCCCCTTGGAGTTTTATCCGATTCCCACAAACAATGTTCATTGGAACTCGTCGTGCGCATGTGGTAGACGGGGGAGGGGTGCGTTGGAGCGTCTTCCCCTCCTTCCCCATGCACTTGAGGAGGTGATCGAGTTCTTCTGATCTTCCGTACCTCTTAGTAACGAACTACTTTACAGCCGCTAAACGGCTTTCCATAGCCGAAAGTCCTTCGGCCATATGTCTTAAGAGCGCGTCGTAGATAAATAAGCGTTGAATTCTTCAGTTGACATCTACACTTTTTGAAAGTCAATATGGAAAAACTACAAAACAGCAATCCTTGATAGTTATACTTGCCAACATAATAAGCAAACATTTACCCAGAATGATGTAGGCCTATTTGTTATGCATGATCTCTTGCGTCGAAATTAAATGTACGACATTTCGGCGTCAGTTGTCTAGGATTGCTGTTTTTTTTTATTTTTACTAATTGGCATCGAGAAACCTACAATAATGAACTGATGCTTTTAGCCCTGAATTATACACCATGCACTCTTAAGGAGGTAATATCTGTGCCACGTCAGGCCGGAAACTGTAATAAATCTCACTGTATTCGAAGATAGCAGGTACCGATCCCCCTTTTAATGTGCTTTGTTTATATTAAATAGTGGCAGGGAAATATAAATTAACAGAAAAGAAAAAGAAAGTTACTAGTTCGTCAATACTGGTCATCCTCCAGCTTTACTCCCAGGAACAATGTAATACTTTTGGCCTATCGTATGACACCTACGGTTGTCTCCTGACTCGTTCACCACCCTCGCCTCGTTGACCAACTCCAGATCCAATTACTAAATGAAATTTCGTGTTTTATGGCCGCGGTAAGTGTCGCCGGAGGTGTGGCTAATGGAATACTACGCTTGATTGTAAACCGACCGTCCGTGTTAAAATGGCGCAGCACCTTTTAGCACGCACCAAACGCATCAGTGAAGAGCTTTCGATAACGACTTTATATACGTCTTGTGGCCTGGTCCGCCTTTCTGGTTTGTTTACCTGTAGATTGTGTCTTATTTTTTGTTCTCGGAAGTCGTAAATTACCGCAGCTAGGTGTCGTATATTACACAAGATATACAGCGTAGCTAAGAAGAGAAGGACTTCGTTTTTGAGTAGCGTCTTCCAAATTAAACCCCGGTGAAAAAAATGAGCCTGTGGAATTGTTCGTAGTAATAACAAGATGTTTACATAGGTGTCATTCATACAACCGTAGGTGTCATACGATAGGCCAAAAGTATTACATTGCCCCTGGGAGTAAAGCTGGAGGCTGACTAGTACTTTACAGATTAAAAATTAATATTGTATACCTATAGGTAGGGCCACGATTTTGTCGCGAAAAGATTTTTGCCCCACTTTGTTTCAGTGACTCACGTGCACATCGGCAGTTCTGTTTCAAGGTTATTGGCAGCGTGTCTTTGTTCGGACACGTTTCTCATTTGACTGCACCAATCAGAATAAGATTATTGTGAGTCTGTACGTCTATAACTTGCCAAGGCCAGTGAGAGTAAAATCATCCAACCACAGACGATGTAGCAGAGCTGCAGGTGTGCACATGATGCATCGAAACCAAATGTTGCAAAAATCTTTTCGCCATAAAATCGCGGCTCTACCTATAGGTAGTTCATGATAAAGTGAGTACCCTTGAAGAACTAGTAACTTTTTTCTTTTCGGTTAATTTATATTGCCCTGCCACTATTTAATATAAACAAAGCACATAAAAGGGGGATCGGTACCTGATATTTTCGAATTCTTAAATTTACACTTTAAGTTCCTTTATACAAGATAAACCGACTAATACCGTAATATACCTTAAAATCCTGATTAACTACGTTGCGGGCTGCACAAAATTGGGAAGGATCTGTACACCGAGTTCACAAGGTTACCGACAGAGAGCATTTCGGCAATAAATTACCAATATATCACAATGAAAATATTTAACATATTTCTGGTACTGAAGTTCGAATTCCCCGTATCACGCGGTATGGTACATTTACTCTATATATTTATCGCTACGTTATTTTCCAATGGGTTAACAGTAGACAAATACAGTAGTTATAGCTTGTGATTCTTTAGTACTGTGTATCTTACTGTTTCTATTCGTAAATTCAGCCAAACAAGATAAGTGAGGTATGTTGACATAACAATCACGTACCTGTAATGCAGAAAATACGTATTTGTGCATCGAATTTCAAGGTTAAGGGTAGACTGAAAATTTATCTTTATACAAGTTTCATAGTTTACGATTCCGTTTGTATTTTCATATAAAATTGTTGAAAAGTGTAATACGGTTTGTTTTAAAAACCAAGTGATCATTTTATCTTAAATTTATTGTTGTCTTAAGTATTGTATAATTCACAGATACAGTAACGTGCACAATGCCATATTGTCAAATAAATGTTAACATATGAAGTCACGTAGAGATGATTAAAGACGCAGCATAACAAGTGATACGGGCTTTTAATAATTTACGATAATATTCTATCAGAATCAACACAGTTCGAAATAGTTTTCAGTATCAAACAATTAGCAACCAAATCTCGGCAATCCATCATTTGCTGTAAATTATGTAACTGTTTATCAGGCGCATGGGTATTACCTTCATTTTCCATTTTAGAAAATAAATTTGCAACGGTCCGTAAAACACTCATAACAATAATAAAAATATAACGGTATTTATCCAACCGAAAAAAAGAAAGGATAGCGCAACTGAGATGAAATTTCCCAGAGGTTGTTTTAGTTCTTACGTAACTCGGAGATGAGTTGGCAATATTTTGACGGAACGGAATCCATGAGGTGGAAAACGTCTGACTTGCTAAATGAATAACTTCGTAGACTTATATCATAGCGAGAGTGAACGGCTCAATCGTTTTTATTTTGTGGAAGCTTGCTCAACTCTTTACAGATTCAGGTTATTTTAGGTTTAAAATGTTACGGTTAAAAAGGCGTGGTACATAACTCAACGCTGAATGCATTAACTTAAAGTCACATGTTTCTCGGTGCCATTAGGTAAATAAAATAAAATCAAGTCCATCAGAACAGTTTTTTGCCAAATATTTTAACAGTTATTTTTCGACAGTGACTTGTTTCCGTGACACAGTATCTGAAATCCAAATTTCGTGCAATACGGCGTAACAGTGAGATTAGACTGAACGAATGCGTCACTCTGATGAAATGCTTGTTTCTAAAGTTGACTTAACCGTTATATAGGATTGCTTATTTTGGGTCTTTCCATATTGACCCCCAGAAACCTGTTGATTTCAACTTACTTTATTTTTTAGCGTTATTTCTGTAGGTCTGTTATATTAGGGTCATGAAATTATCGCGAAAACAATTTTTCCCCACTTTGCTTCAGCGCCATGCGTGCACATCTGCAACTCTACTTCATTGTTATTGGCAGCGTAACTTCGGGAACTGACGTCTCTTATTAGACTACGCCAATCAGAATAAGGTTAACGCAGCACCATACATCTGTGACTTGTGGATAGAACATCAACACACGTGAGTGTTCAAATATCCATAGAGACATGAAAACTTCGCGTGTTCTTTAAGGAACAAGCTGTAATTACAGATGATAGTTAGGGACCCCTGATTTTCGCGTAAAGAAATTTCCCTCAGTTTGTTTCAGGTCCTTACGTGCACATCTGTACACCTGCTTCACGGTTATTGGCAGCGTGTCCGTGTGAAGAGACGTATCTCATATGCCTCAGCCAATTACAATACCGCCCCTGTAACACCACGCGTCTGTGATTTGCCGGAGGAATCTCAAGGCTCGTGACAGTTAAAATATCCAATCACTGACCACGGAGCAGAACTGCAGGTGTGCACGTAAGGCACTGAAACAAAATGGGGCAAAATTTTTTTCGCGAAAAAACAGGGGTCCCTAACGATGGCTTATCGCGGGAAAACTTGACTAATTGCTGAGTTTCTACTTACGTTCAGCTTATGAAAAGGTGGCTGGCTTTCGCTTGTACGTGGAGCTGTTACTCTATTTGACTGAGCCAGTAAGAATCCCACTATTACAGTTAGAGACACTGGAAAATCGCGGGAATAGTTGACTGTTTGCTAGGCTCCAACGTGATGTATATAATACTGAATGTTTTGTACCAACATTAGCTATCATTTATTTGTAGCATTTTGTCTCTCTACAACAGGCCCAGTTATATAGAACTGTACAGCTTGGACACACAGCGTCTGTGATTTGTCCCAAAACTGTTCACACGTGTCACGGTTAATATAATACATTTTATTGTAGACTATTTTTAACATTTTCGCGATTTTCCAGTGTCTCTGATTATAGTATTTGATACATATTATTCGTCTGTAGACAGCTACGTTGTGTCAGAAGTATAACACCGAATCAAAAATGTCACAAGGAACGACAGTGTTGCAAGGATATGTTGACACAAAACATGTTCGCGATATACCATCATCTCTAACTATAATTAGGGATCCCTAATATTCGCGAAAAGAATTTGCCCCACATTGTTTCAGTGACTTACGAGCACATCTGCATTCTGCAGTTCTACTTCATGGTTATTTGCAGCGTATTTTTGTGAAGTGATGTCTCTCATTTGACTTTGCCAATCACAATAACGTTACTACAACTTCACAAGTCTGTGATTTGCCTGTAAAACCCCAAGACACGCCAGAGCCAAGACGTCCAATAACTGATTATGAAGTAGAACTGCAGATGTGCACGTAAGTCACTGAAACAAAGTGGGGCAAATTTTTTCCGCGAAAATTAGAGGTCCGTAGCTATAATACTTACTAGTGTTAATTTCGCAACTGGCCTACGACTCATATGGAAGTTCCCGGAAGTCGCTGGGCCAATAACAGAAACGTAACTAAATGAAGGCCTGTATCACTGTGTTAACGAACAGCTAATGAGCAGCTATTGTTTGCTTGAGTACACAGATATTTGTGGAGGCCAGCCTACAGGTCATTGAACCCGTGAATGTTTCCCGTCTCTACCAATCACTGACAATGAAGCTGAACTGCAGATGGACACAAAAGGTACTGAAACAAACCGGGACAAAATTCTTTTCGCGAAAAGTTCATGGCTCTACCTATTATACGTCCTGTTAAGAAATTTCTTGTGTCACATGTGTATGCGTTGAGCTAATATTTGTCACTGTTGCTCAGCGTTTTTCGGTCGCCACCCGATCCAATCGAAAAGCCACAGAATGTCAGAGAACTCTGAAGCAAAAGTACCGCTAGAGATGACAGATAATCGCGGGAATCTTTTCTGTCAGCGTTTTCTCCAGATCAGTGCATCTTCTACATACCTTGTATGATTGGCCGATGGTTATGTGGCACGGTCTGGCTCTTTATAAACAAATAACAGGCGTTCAATAGGGGCCCTTATTTTTCGCGAAAATAATTTTATCTCTAGCACATCTTAGGATATCTACAGCCGCATAAAATACTATGACAACATTTGCCAGTAATGGCGGCCCGTTGTCATTCGCCAATCAGTAGCTGTCAACGAATACGTCAGAACGAGACCCCGATTATTTTGATTAGTCCTGAAAATTTCACGAGTTATTTAGGAGACAGGCACCTATATTCTTAATGCTACTTTCATAACTGGCCAACGGCTTATTTGACAACTCTTGATGTTGGAGGGCTTCTAGGCAATAGTAAAAAAGTAACGATTTGCAAGTCCATCCTTTTTAACACATTGACGATTATGCTCTTAAACATACTCGCAATATATGTCTGTGAACAATTCTCTGCCATTTAAGGGCGCTATGCAGCAGGAGAGAAATAGACGAATGCAGTGTCTTATGACTAGTAATTTTGTAAGTGAACCTGCGCACATAAAAATTTCAGTTTTTTTCCTGGAAGAGTTAAAGGATGTATCATTGATTGTAACATTTGAAAAATTGACTATGATGTTTGAATACATGCTAAAAAAAATGCTTGAATCTATGATTT